>CM052721.1:7939857-7979336 GCA_028551405.1 Uromys caudimaculatus | reverse complement strand
TGGGGAGCTGAAACAATAGCTTAGTCAATAAAGAGTTTGCCTTGCAAGCATGGGGACCCAGCTAGCCTGGTCTAATAGGCAAGTTCCAGGCCAGCGAGAGACCCGCTCCCAAAAAACAAGGTGGATAGTGCCTAAGAAATGACACCCAAGGTTAACCTGTGAGATCTGTGAGATCTACCTATATGCTTGCACACACACACACACTGACACACATACAGACACACACAGAGACACAGACATACACACACACCATACACACCAACACACAGACACAGGAACATAATAAAACAGCATCAGTGAGCTAAAATAAGTTATGCAGAACCTGATTAATAGTGACTAAAGTGAGTCTCCATGTGTGATTTCACGCCGAGCACCAGGGAAACTCAAGAAGAGAGCTCTCACTGCCCAGGCAGGAACAAACTGAATCATGAAACCCAAGCAGAAAAGCCATCCAAGGTAAATCTCAGCAGCCAGGATGGAAACATTTGTTCTTGAGAAAGATACGGCACAGAGTTTTCTCTGAAAACGAGAAAAAAAAAATTGATCAATCTGCTTACTAAAACCCTCGGAGGAAAGAACATCACCCCTCATAAATACTTCATATGCAAAACTGTCAAGAGACAGGAAGAGGGGAGAGCAATTTTTTCCCCTCAAGTGAACTGAGATAGTTGCTAATAAACTAAAATTTTGCAAAGGATGAAGTACAGAAAGTGATGTGAGGTCAGGCAAGATGGTGTGCCAACAAGCCAATGACCTCAGCTCCATCCCTAGGACCGGCTGGACAGAAGGAGAGGACTGACTCTTGCAAATTGTCCTCTAACCTTCACATGTGCACTGTGGCAAGTGTGCACGCACTCTAAATTTAAAAATAAAATAAAATAAACATTTTTTAGTGGAGCAAATTAATCCTATTCTATTAAAATGAAGTATGTCTTCTTAGACATTTAAACGTGGTTTCTGTTGGGCTGATGGTTCAGTGGTTAATTGTGGTAAAACCATTTTTATTTTACGTGTGTGTGTGTGTGTGTGTGTGTGTGTGTGTGTGTACGCGTGTATGCAGTTACCAACAGAGGCCAGAAGGGGGCGTCAGATCCCGTGGAGCTGGAGTTACAGGCATTTGGGGGCGGCCGGATATGGGTGCTGGCATCTGAACTCAGATTCTCTGATAGGGCAGTATGTGCTCTTAGCTGCTGAGCTGTTTCTCCAGCCCTGGCTTTGGTTCTTCTGACATTTCTATCTCACTTCATGCAGATGGCTGCTTTCTCCGTGTTTTGGAGATGCATCCCGGTACCACACATGCACTTCCTCCAAAGGGGCTTTGCAAGGGCTTCAATGCAGTGCAGGTCCACAGGAAAGCATTTCCACAACAGCAAACCATTGCACGAAGATTCACCGCCCCTGCGCTTGCAGCCTCCATCCCAGGTGTCTGTATCCAGCTCCCATCCCCCCACCCCCACCCCCACCCCCGGCCAGGATCTAGTTACTTTTTCGCATTGCTGTGACCAAATACTGGAAAGATTTAAGTAAGGAAGAGCAAAGGAGGGCTTATTCTGGCTTACAGTTAGAGGGAAACCCATGGCAGGGACGGGGTAGGGGGCGGGGCATGGCAGTAGAGGTCAGGCTGGTACCAATAGAGCAGCAGAGAGTGAAACCAGGCTACGAATCTCCGGGACCATTCTGGGGAGACGGTTCAGGGGTAAAAGCACTGAGCAGGCTAGCTTAGTGTTTAGTCCCCACAACCTATGTAAAAGCTGGATATGGTGACCATCTGAAATGCCGGCCCTCTAAAGGCAAGTTAGAAGGTGGAGGTAGGAGAATAGGCCAGAGGCTTGATGGCTGGACACCTGGGGCTTTGCATAACTGCAGCGGAAGAAACAAGACACACACTGCCTCAAGACTCTGGGTGGGTTAGTGAGATGGCTCAGCAGGTAGAGGCAACTTCGGTCAAGCTTGGTGATCTGAGTTCGATTCCCTGAGACCAGCATGGTAGAATTAAATACCAATACACACACACACACGCTAAAAATAATAAAATATAACTTTAACGATGTCGACGAATGAAGGAGAGAATGGACTAGCCTCTGACCTACTACACAGGTGTACTGTGAGACGCTTACACCCACAAACACTCTCACCACCACCACCACCACCACATCAATTGAAATGAGCTAGTTTTTAAAATCCTTTGTAAACGTTATGGCTCATTCCCAGTGACTTATTTCCTCTGGTGAGGCTCCCCTGGGTTTTCCCAAACATCTCTGCCAGCCTTGGAACAAGCATTCAAACCCATGAGGATGCTTGACACCCTCACATTCCTCCCGGCTGCAGGCACTCTGGGTCTCTGGCAGGTTCACCCCTCCCCAGTGTGTGTGTGTGTGGGGGGGATTGGACCCTCGATGGTACTGGGACTGTGGAAGGGGGAAGGCAGCTTGTGATGCTACTCCACAATCTTCCATTATGGGACAAATGTCTTCAAGGTGCCAGAGGACATCAGCTGGTGAGCCCACCTCCATCTTCGGGGTCTCTCTTTTGTATGCCCTGAGCAACAGACTGGCAGAGACAGAGATTCACTCAGGTGACTGGGGAGGACCTAGCTTACTCTAACAATGAAGGCCAGGCCCTGACTTTTCCTGTCTTCTGCCTGCAGGAGATAAGAGTCCCTTTATTTGCTGTGGAAGAGGCCCTCTGAATTTCATGTGTTGACTTTTACGGTCTTTCCCTCGAGGCATCCATGACCAGCTCATTAAAAAGCGTCTCATTCCATTGATGTTCATTCCATTCTAGTATCACGTTAACCCCTCTAGTGCCGGAGAAGCTAGAAGGGAGGATGGGGAATGAGTACCAAGTTCAGTTAGATAAGAGGAATAAATCCTAGTGCTTTACCACACAGGAGGGAAGTTATAATTCACGACCACTTATTATAAATCTCAAAATCATTAAAAGAGAGGAGTTCAAAGCTCTCTAATACAGGGGCTGGGGAGAAGGATCAGTGGGTAAAATGTGCTTGCTATGCAGGCATGAGGAACTGGGTTTGATCACCCATGTAACAGCTGGGTGTGGTGGTAAGCACAGAAATCCCAGTGCTGGAGAGGTGGAGACGGGTGGGTCCCTGGACTCGGTGGTCAGTCAGTTTAGCCTAATCAGTGAGCTCCAGGTCCCAGCGAGAGAGGTTGGCTCAAAGGCCATGGTGGACAGCTTCTGAGGAATAATGCCCCAGGCTGACCTCTGGCCTTTACACACATGTGCACACTAGAATACACGGGAACACGCACATACATGTTTGTTCCATTTGCACAAATGCATGCACACACACACACACACACACACACACACACACACACACACACACAATGTTCCCAGTCCAGGGGGAGGAGAAGAAATTACCACACTGGACCCCACGGATACTTATAATTATATGTCACATAAGAAATATAAAACTTCGGTGGCGTATGCTTTTCTTCTTCTTTTCCTTTTCTTTCTGTTTAAAGTCTGGGTCTCATATAGCCCAGGCTGGCCTCCAACCTGCTCTGTCCAATCAAATGCAGAGCTTTTTGCACGCTAGGCAAGCCCTCCATCAACTGAGTGAGCTTATCCCTGAGCCCTACTCTTTGTTATGGGAGCATCTCAAGTATCTCAGACTGGCCTCAAACTCACCATCTTAGCCTTGGATACCTGTTCTTTATAAACATTTTTATACTTAGCATGTGTGCATGCGTGTGTGCGTGCGTGTGCAAGCACACATGACATGGTGCACATGTGAAGGTCAGAGAAAAACTTGCAGGTGTCAGTTCTCACCTACCATGTGGGTCCAGAGAATAGACCTCTGGTCGTTAGGCTTGGTGGCAAGCTCCTTTAGCCACTGAGTGAACACCTAATCTTTTTGCCCTCACCTTCCATGTGCTGGGGTTACAGGTATGCACTACCTCATCCACTTCCAGCTCTGTGGCCTGTTTGGAGATTTTAGGACAACTTGCGCCTGCCTAGGTACTCTTATCCATATCCTGCTCCCATCTGGGAAGGAACCAGAGCTCCATCCACGTGGTCAAGATCTGTATGAGGGGCTGGGACTGTAGGGGCTGGTTCTGATGTTTTGATCGGGAATCTGCGTGTGAACGCTGAAGGTCTTGTTCCCCAGTTGGTTCTTAATCGATCAATAAAGATGCTAGCGGTCAATGGTCACTCCACCTGAGATCTCACATGGTTGGTGTCTCGTTCTCCCTCCTAAGCATGGCGAATCCGGTTCCTCTTCTGGGTCTCCTATCCTGCCTGCGGGAACCTGGAAGTCCCGCCTCTTTCGCCCAGCCATTGGTCGCTAGACTTAAATCCTACCTTTGAGTCTACATACCCTGTGCCATCCCTACTGTCTGAGGTTCGTTTCCTCACAGTGGAGCGTTGGGAGCCCTAGAGTCCCATTTGAGAAGGGGAGAAAAGGAGGAAGGAGTTAAGGTAGGTAGAACCTAAGGCTTACACAGGCTCTGTGTGTTTGCTGGGATGTAGGGGTGGGGCGTGGGGGTGGGGCGGTGTAGAAGGAGGGTTTGGGCAAGAGGAGGCAGTGCTGGAGGCCAGGCAGGTTTTTCCGTACTTTGAGATAATCTAGAACTGGATGGTCCTTGTCCTGGGATGATGGAGCCTGAGGCTTCACACTGCGACTCAGAGCGGTCTTTGGATGCAGCTGCCCTGCGGATTCGGAGTGACTTAGGAGAGAGCGATTTCCAGAAAGTGACTGAGGACAGCCACTTTCCCAGGCTGCAAGCACCTCCTCCTCACCTCCTTCCCCTGGGGGCCTCCCAGAAGAAACTTAAGCAGGTGACCTTTCAAAATGCAAATCCGGTCACATGATCATTCTCCAGCTGGAAAGCCTTTCACCTTCCCAGTGCCCTCAGAATCTAAGCAGGTGCTTTTGGGAGGACCTCTGCTCATGTCGGCAGTCTCCTTTCTAGCATTTTTCCTTTATTATTTTATTTTATTTCTCATATTTTATTAAGTCAGAAGGTTTCATGTAGCTCAGGCTGACCTCAAATTCACTATGTGCTGAGGATAACCTTGAACTTCTGATCCTCCTGTTTCAATCTACCGAGTACTGGAATTGGGTGTGCTCCACCATGTCTAGTTTATGCAGACCTGGGGACCGAACCCAGGACTACATACACTCTAGGCAAACACCACTAGTCCTCAAACTATATATATATATGAGACAGACTCTCATTATGTAGTCCAAGCTGGCTGTGAGCTCTCAATCTTTGTCAGAATGCCCCCTTATTTTATTTTTTTACAACTCTCTTCAAACAACAAACCATTCATAGCTCCGATTGTATTCATGTGTGTATATGATACCATCTTTTGATCACTTATTACTTGCACGGAATAGTGGCTTTCTGGGCAGGTGTGTAATGCATGTTGACGTTACTCACCCTTGTTACCCTCCTGGCCCCTCTGAGCCCTTTCCTCTTTCCTCAACTAACCTTCTTTCTACTGTTAATGAGACAGGATCGTTCATGGCGTCTGGAGCTCATGGATTCGGCTAAGCTATGGCCAGCAAGCTTTGAGAACCCACTCATCCTCACCTCTCCTTCACCACCAGGTCTAACGTTATAGACTCAGCTGGCTTTTATATAAGTCTGTGGTCCAAACTCAGGTTCCCATGCTTGTAAATGATACTGTACCCACTGAGCTATCTCCCCAGTGTTATGTGGTTCCTATACTTCCTCAAAATGTTTGTCTGTCTGTCTGTCTGTTTTTAATTCTTTGCATCTCAGTCTCCCTCGATGATTAACCTGCCAGCCCTGCAAGGACAGTGACCGCGACTGTCTCATTCATTGCTATCTCTGAGGTCTGTGTCTCTAGCTCCTAGTCTCCTAAAGGATCGTGTGAGTATTGGTGGCTCCGGAGCAGTTAGCAGAAAGACAAGGCAGATATATAAATCTCTGGCGGAAACTACACTTTGCCCAAACAGACTTAGTGAGTGAGTGGAATGACTAGTGATCTGGGAAAATTCTCTCTAGGGGAAGTTTGGGGGCATGAATCAAGCACAGAAGAGCGGTGAAATCACCAGCCACGAGGGAGCCCGCACTTACCTTATGGACCTGCTGGGTTTGGGTGGAAGGCCACAAATCTGGAGGGGAATCTACCAATGACCAATGGAATACATAGGGAACTGTGATCCGTGTGAATGGACGCATTGAACAAATCACCTTCCCGACTTTGAAAGGTTGGGACAAAGGACACAGGATGGAAGTGGAGAGGATTGGACAGAAAAATCCCTTTACAAAGCTGGAAGTGGAAGGGTGCACAGGGGGGCTGCGGGTATGTCTCAGTGGGTGAAGTAGCTGTTTACCATGCAGGGATCCCTGGGTTCCCTCTCCAGCACTGCATAAAACCAGATGAGGTGGTACATGACTGTAAGCCCCAACACTTGGGAGGTGGAAGCAGGGGGAGCAGGGGGAGCAGGGGGAACAGGGGGAACAGGGGGAAGCAGGAAAAGCAGGAGGAGCAGGGGGGAGCAGGGGGAGCAGGAGGAGCAGGGGGAGCAGGGGGAGCAAGAGGAGCGGGGGAGCAAGAAGAGCGGAGGAGCAGGAGGAGCAGAGGGAGCAGGGGGAGCAGGGGGAAGCAGGAGGAGCAGGAGGAGCAGGGGGAGCAGGGGGGAGCAGGGGGAGCAGGGGGAGCAGGGGGAGCAGGTGTTCAGGGTCATCTTTGGCTCTGTAGTTAGTTCAAGACCCAGCCTGGGCTACATGAAACTTCAGAAGGGCTGGGGAACAAGAGGAGGCCATGCCGGAGTCTCCAAGTCTCAAGAGAAGACCATGCTGGAGTCCCCAAGGAACAAGAGGAGACGATGCTGGAGTCTGCAGCAGGCTCACCCTCGCTTGGGAAGTTACCGCTAAGCAGACAACAAAGCTAGGGGCCACCAAATGGAGGCCACCTGATGAGTTCCAGGCAAGTGACACACCCGACTCAGAAAGTTGGAGGATCATATCTGAGGAACGTCACCCAAAGTTTGTCATCTGGCCTTCACACACGGGTGCACACACATGCATACAACCCCAAATACTAATGATTATAACATGGGGTCTCCACCTTCAGGAGTGGATTAATGTTCTTCTCCAGAGACTTGGTTTAGACTCGAAACGAATTAAGTTTCCTTGGGAGTCAAGTCTCCAGGGACTTAGAGGAGTTGTTTGGAAGCCAGGTTCCCCTGGCCTGTTGGTCCTCCATGTGCAACTGGCTAGCCACTCACTTCTGCTTCTGTGATGTTATGTCTTTAGCCACAGTGGCCTCACCGGAAGCTGAGCAGATGCCAGGATCATGCTCTTGGGCTGCCATAATTGTGAACTCAGCAAACCTCTTTTCTTTATAAATCGCACAGTCTTCAGCGTTTTGTTATAGCAATGCAAGAGTCTACAGTACCCACTTGCTAACGTACCTCCACAGCACTCGCCGGGTATTTTACTTGGCACAGATTTGTTTGTTTGTTTGTTTGTTTGTTTTTAGTGTAGCAGTGCAGTCAAGGACAGACTTCAGAAGCATGAACTGCTATTTTGGAATCATCTCCTATGCCCATTTTTGCCTTCTCCTCATATACAGCTATTCAGAAGACCAATCACATCTATGCACTGTAAACTCTAATCTTTTCCCAGGCTCCTAAGTACACTATGAACGGCAAGAAGCCGGTAAGAGAAGCCTTTCAAACCTTGATGCTGCATTTCAGAAATAGTTACAGAGAGAGGCATTCCCAAGAACATGAGAAGGACGAAGAAAAGTCCACTTCAATACAGAGGAAAGAAAGTAAGGAGAGTTATTTTAATTTCTGTGTATGGGGTTATGGGTTTGTGTGCATGGGTCCAGGTCTCTGCAGAGGCCAGAGGAAGACATCAAATCCCCCAGAGCTGGAGTTACAGAGGTTGTGAGCTGCCCAACCTGGGTGTCAGGAATTAAGTTTCATCCTCTGGAAGAGTAGTCCACACTCTTAACCACTGAGCCATCTATGCAGACATTTGTTAATTTATCGTGACAGGGCTTTGATGTAATAAAGAGAAAACTGAACTCTGAAAAAAATTGGAGTGTTTGACATTTATGGGTCATCAAAATTTTGATCATCTCCTCGCTTTATAAAGATTTCCTTTTTGGGTGTGTGTGTGTGTGTGTGTGTGTGTGTGTGTGTGTGTGTGTGTATGTGCAGATCCTCTGGAGCTGGAGTTATAGGCAGAGGTGAGCCACCCCATCTGTATTGGTGATGAAAACCAACCTCGGGTTCTCTGGAAGCAGAGCAAGTGCTACCAGTGGCAGAGTCGTCTCCAGCCCGCAGAAGGCAGTGGCTTTGAGGCCTCTCTCCAGCATCCTCTTATTTCTGTGTTTCTTTGTTTCTTTGTTTCTCTCATTCTTTCTTTGTTCTGTTCTTTCTTTGTTCTGTTCTTTCTTTGTTTCTTTCTTTGTTTCTTTCTTTGTTTCTTTCTTTGTTTCTTTCTTTGTTTCTTTCTTTGTTTCTTTGTTTCTTTCTTTCTTTCTTTCTTTCTTTCTTTCTTTCTTTCTTTCTTTCTTTCTTTCTTTCTTTCTTTCTTTCTTTCTTTCTCTTTCTTTCTTTCTTTCATTTTCTCTCCGTTCTCCTCAGCTGTACTTCAGCTCTTCCATCTGCCTTGATTGTTCTGAGGTGTTATCGTTCTCATCTCTTTCCAGGTTTCCTTTATTCCTGTAGCTCTGTGTCCCCATTAGGCCCTTTGCTGTGGTTGAACAGCCCATAGGAGGGCATTTAATCTGCCAGCTTTTTCTGAGATCTCATATTGCAGAACAAAATAAATAAATAAGTAAACAACAAAGCTATTTTCCGAATATGACAAAAGAAATAAAAAGAATCGAGCTGCCATGGTGTGTGAGTTTCAGGGGCTTGCATGCATTGGTTCATGTCCTGTAGCACACGGCAGAAGGATAGACCTCTAGCTGTGTATGCAACTCACCTCAGGGCTCGGGGGTGTGCTGGGGTCAGGGTGAGGCTTGGGTAGGGGAAGGACTGCCATTTCTCAATTTACTTACCTCTCACTTATTTGAATCATCACAGAGCAAGGGATGCTTGTGCAATTTCAAAATATTGCAAATATTTGCACAGAATGACATTTAAAAATGGTGAGTGTGTGTGTGTGCGCGCGCGTGCACACACACGTGCTCATGAGTGCAGGTGCCCACAGAGGCCAGTAAAGGGTATCAAGTACAGGTTCTGGAGGTACAGGTAGTGTGAGCCACTTGACGAGGACTCTGGGGACCAAACTTGGGTCCTCTGTAAGAGTAGTAAATAACCCCTCTTAACCACGGAGCCATCTCTCTAGCTCCAAACTGACATTTTAAAAAAATTTACATTGTAACCTGAGTGACCTGTGCAGGCCTTGAAGCTTCAGGAAAGAAATGTCACTAAAGTTCTGGATATTGTCTCAGACGTTGGCTGTGCCTATTCAAGAGCCAGCAAAATACTAATATTTAAGTCTGAAACCTTTGGATTTTGGTCTTTATTATTATTATTAATTGGTTATTTTATTTATTTACATTTCAAATATTGTGCCATTTCCCAGTCTCCCCCCTGGAAACCCCCTTCCCCTCTTCCCCTTTGCCTCTAAGAGGGTGCTCCCCCACCCACCAACCCACTCCCACCTCACCCCTCTAGCATCCCCCTATGCTGGGGCAACAAGCCTCCACAGGGCCAAGCGCCTCCCCTCCCATTGATGTCAGATAAGGCTACATTTGTAGCTGGAGCCGTGGACCCATTCATGTCTGCTCTCTGGTTGGTGGTTTAGTCCTTAGGAGCTCTGAGGGGTCCTGTTAGTTGATACTATTGTTCTTCCTGTGGGGTTGTGATTCCCTCCAGCCCCTTCTGTCTTTCCCCTAACTCTTGCACTGGGGTCTCCATGCTCAGTCCAATGGTTGGCTGTGAGCATCTGCATCTGTGTTTGTCAGGCTCTGGCAGAGCCTCTCAGAGGACAGCTGCCATACTAGGTTCCTGTCTGGGAGCACTTCTTGGCATCAGCAATAGTGTCTGGGTTTGGTGTCTGCAGATGGGATGGATCCCAAGGTGGGGCGGTCTCTGGATGACCTTTCCTTCAGTCTCGGCTCCATCTTTTGTCCCTGCGTTTCCTTTAGACAGGAACAATTCCGGGTTAAAAAGTCTGAAGCTTGTGAGTGGCCCAATCCCTCAACTAGGGGTCATGCCTATTTGCTACAGGTGGACTCTTCAGGTTCTATCTCCCCTGGTGAGTATTTCAGTTAATGTCATCCCCACTGGGTCCTGGGAGCCTCTTGCTTCCCTGGCGTCGGGGGGACTTTCTAGTGCCCCTCCTCCTCCCCCTCGTTCCCCACCCTCACTGCTATATATTTCTACTCAGTCTTTTTTAAATCCTTGTATCTGGCATAGATAGTATAAACAAGGGGTTCTCAGGTCTGGCTTTGTATACGAAGTAATTAGCAACGGCACTGGAGGCCACAACCAAAGACCTCGTTGTTCATCCCCAGCTGAGTCTGATATGGCTGGGGCTGATTCTCATTTATGCAGCTGTGAAAAGTCCTTTGTTGTTGCTGTTGTTGTTTGTTTTGAAACAGGGTCTCACTAGGTTATGTAGTGGCCTACAACATGTTATATAGACCAGGCTGACCTCAGTCTCACAGAGATCCTCCTGCTTCTGCCTCCAGAGTGCTGGGACTAAAGGCCTGCATCACCACACTCAGCAAGATTTTAATTTTTATTTATGTGTATGTGTACATCTATGTATGGGTGGAGTGAGAAAGAGGGAGAGGGAGAGAGAGAGATGGGGGGTGGAGGTCAGAGGTCAACCTTGGATGGCATTTCTCAGGTGACTTTCACCTTATGTTCTGAGACAGTCTCTCACTGGCTTGGAGTTCTCCAAGTAGGTTCGTCTGGGTGGTTGGGGAGCCCTAGGAATCTGTCTCTACCTCTCCCATACTGGGATTACAAACATAGGCACCATGCCAGATCATTTTACACGGATTCTGGGGATCGAATTCAGGGCCTCGTGCCTGCAAGGCAAGCATTTTTGCTGTCTGGGACCATCTCTCCAAACCCTGTGCCTGGCTTTTAATCAAGGTTTAGAAATCAGCTAAACTATCTCTGTGGCAGCACGGAGATCTTATAAACAGCTTGCTTTACTGGGCTTTAAAAATCCTTCAACTCTCTGACACCAAACAGCACAATAACTGGCAAGATCTTAGTCTCAGTCTGGAAACAGGCAGCTCCTGCCTGTGCTGAAGCCAGCGATCAGCCGGGCAGTATATCTCAAAGCGTTTCCGCGTGCAGCCATCCCCATGGGCCTCAGCGATCACGCAGGTTTTCATTTTACAGAGAAGGAAATGTCACCCACAGGACTTTGCTCCCAGATTTAGTGTATTGGGGAGAGGGGGGAGAGAGGCAGGGCATATATTTGTCTATATGTGTGAAGGGGGAAGCAAGAAAGGGAAGAAGGAAGGAGAAGAGGGGGGAAGGGAAAGGAAAGAAAAAAGAGAAAGGAAGGAGAGGAAGGAGGGGAAAAGTATTGTAGAAGATGTATGCGTGTGTGTATGTCTGTGTGTGTGTGTGTCTGTGTGTGTGTATGTGTGTCTCTGTGTGTCTGTGTCTGTGTGTCTGTGTGAGTGTGTGTGTCTGTGTGTGTGTGTATGTGTGTGTCTGTGCGTGTGTCTGTGTGTGTCTGTGTGTCTGTGTCTGTGTGTCTGTGTGTGTGAGTGTGTATGTCTGTGTGTGTGTGTATGTGTATCTGTGTGTGTGTATGTGTGATGTGTGTCTGTGTGTGTGTGTCTGTGTGTGTCTGTGCATGTGTCTGTGTGTGTCTGTGTCTGTGTGTCTGTGTGTGTGTCTGTGTGTGTGTGAGTGTGTATGTCTGTGTCTCTGTGTGTGTGTCTGTGTGTCTGTGTGTCTATGTGTGTGTGTATGTGTCTGTGTGTGTGTGTCTGTGTCTGTGTGTGTGTGTCTGTGTGTGTGTCTGTCTGTGTGTGTATGTGTCTGTGTGTGTGTGTCTGTGTGTGTGTTTGTGTGTGTGTGAGTGTGTGTGTCTGTGTCTCTCTGTGTGTCTGTGTCTGTGTATATGTGTCTGTGTGTGTGTCTCTGTGTCTGTGTCTGTGTGTGTGTTTGTGTGTGTGTGAGTGTGTGTGTCTGTGTCTCTCTGTGTGTGTCTGTGTCTGTGTATATGTGTCTGTGTGTGTGTCTGTCTGTGTCTGTGTCTGTGTGTGTGTTTGTGTGTGTGTGAGTGTGTGTGTCTGTGTCTCTCTGTGTGTGTCTGTGTCTGTGTGTATGTGTCTGTGTGTGTGTCTGTCTGTGTCTGTGTGTGTGTGTGTCTCTGTGTGTGTGTGTGTGTGTGTCTGTGTGTGTACTTGCACAGGGAGGTCACAGAACAACCCAGGTGTTTTGAGACAGGACCTCTCATAGGCCTACAGTAGACTAGCTGGCTGGCCAGTGAGCTACTCCCTAGTTCCAGAATTCTAAGACTGCCCCACCAGTCCAGACGATGTAGTTGGATGCAGGGCATGGGACTCTGTTCCTCTTGGTGCACAGCAAGCATTTACAAGCAGGGCCATCTCCCCAGGCCCCACCTGCGTTCTTTTATACATTAAGTAACTGATTTATTCAGTTATGCCAAAAGGGGTTCTCTTAGGATCAGTTTACTTTGACTTACCCTTGGGGGGGGAACTAGTCAAGGTCCAAATGAATTGTTGAGAAGTGTTCATCTGCTCTTGCATTTTTTTTTTTTTTTTTTTTTTTTTTTTTTTGGACTTCTGTATCAACTCAGCTCAAGACTTGGCCTTGGCCTCTTGCAAGAAAGCAAAGAATATTCTTGTAAAGTCTGTATTGTCAGTCAGCATGCTTCTCTAAGAAGCTATGCTTTCTTTATGCGGCTTGAGAGCAAGCATTTTGCTTCAGAAAGAAATCCTCTAGGATTAACCTGAGTTGTCCGGGAACAGATGGTGTGCTGTGTGGACAAGACCTTGGCTGAGCAGCACCCGGAGACTCCGAGGTGGAAGGCTCGGCTACTGTGCTTTTCTTACTGATTCGGAAGTGTGGGCAACAGGATCCAGCAGGTCAGAGCAGAACGCAAGCTACTCTCATTGGCTGGGATCACAAGCTCAGGAAGCAGGCAGTCAGAGCTCCGTGGGTGAACATTTCTCATCAGATCGGTCTGTATTAAAATCACATTGCAGACCTGCAGGGATGGCTCAGTCGGTGTGATTGCAATCCCACCTCTGGGGACATGGAGACAGGTGGGTCCTGGGGCTCAAAGGCTAGTCAGCTTAGCCTAATTAGTGAGCCCCAGACCAATGAGAGTCCTCGTCAAAAAACAAAGTGGGTGGCTGGCCAGATGGCTCAGTGGGGAAGTTGCTTGTTGCCAAACCTGACACCCTGAGTTGTATCCACCATTCCCTAATAGTGGATGGAGGAAACAAAAGCTGACCTCTGACCTCCATGTATGGCACATGTCTGGTGGCACACGCATCAAATAAATAAATAAATGTAAAAAGAAAAACAAGATGGGTCATGCCTGAGGTATGACATCTGAGTGGCTTCTGACCTCCACATGTGCCTGCTCACAGAAATGCACATGCACGAGAGAGAGAGAGAGAGAGAGAGAGAGAGAGAGAGAGAGAGAGAGAGAGAGAGAAAGAGAGAAAGAGAGAGAGAGAGAGAGATATGCATGTAAGACATCACATAACAACTCTATGCTAAGCCCATGATCACTGGGATCACTCACATGCGTTGTCGCAGATACACACCCGTGAATTCTATTGCCAGCGTACAGTTGTGTCACGTGCTAGTATCACTTAATCATACATATCCCCACATGTATAAAGAGTGTGTTGCTATCATATGCCTGATCTCATGAGCGATCACCTATTCCTCTCATGCTATATGAACTTGTGTGTATGTTGCTATACCAGCCCACCAGCAGGCGTTGGTGCCTTCTACTCCAGCTGCTGGGTACCTCACTGGCTTTCAAAACTTGTCATTGAGGGGCTGGGGAGATGACTCGGTGAGCAAAACCCATTTCACAAGCATGAGGAACTGAGGGTGGCTTCCAAGAACCACTGTAAAGTCCACCCACGGATGCATGTGTCTGAAACCCCAGCGCTCCTGTGGCAAGATGGAAGATGGGCATGAGAGACTTGCTGGCGGATTAGCTCAGCGCACACAGCGGCAAACAATGAGAGAAGCCATCTCAAACAAGGTAGAAGACAAGGACCAATACCCGTGGTTGTCATTGAACCTCTGAACGAACTCTGTGCCCACAGTCACACACACAAATGCACATATGCACACAATACACATATCATAATACAACCCCCTAAAATGTTTATAGTATGTTTCACCAGGTTCTTAAGTGTATTACTTAAATTGTGCAGTAAGAACTTACAAGATGGTATAACCAACTCACGATCCAGTTTGTTTTGGCTTCGGAATCAGGACTCAGACCTAGGCCAAAGCTTACCATTGGTTTGCACCCACAACCTTTTCATGTTTTGTATCTTCAGTCAGGGTCTCACTGAGCTGTCCAGGCTGTCTTTGAACTCTGCAGCCTGAGTAGGTCTTGAACTTGTGATCCTCCTGCCTCAACTTTCTGACCGTCAGGGATGACAGACTTGTGTCAGTCTAGGAAGGTCTTTTTTGCATATTGATAGTCAACTCTTATGTCCATCCCCAACCTACAAACCTACTTTCTGTTCCTAAAACTATCCTTTTCTAGGCATTTCATACAAATTGAAATTTATATGAATTAATTCATCGCTTCCTTTACTTAAGACTGTGTTGAAGTCCATCCATTTTGTATTCCTGTATTCGAATTCCCATTGTATGGCTATGCCACGTCTGTTGGTGGACGACTGGTTTGTTTTCACTTCCCGGCTATTATGTGTAAAGCTGTACCAAGCACGCACGTGGGAGTCTATAGAAAAACAGTTTTCAACTCACTTTTAACAGCTTCTTGGCGTGGAATGGCTACATAGGCTCACTATACTTTCAGTGTCTTCACAACCGGCCATAGTGGCCAAAAAAATTTCCAGGTTTGCAGCAGTCCCTGTGAGTTCCGGTTGCTCCATACTCTCTCAAGCATTTGGTGTCAGTCATTTTTAATTTTAGACAGTCTAGTGGGTGTGTGGTGATAGCTCCTTGCTTAAATTTCCTCAATGACTAATGATGTTGAAAGTCTTTTCAAGTGTTTATTAGCCATCTGTCCATTCTCATTGTGAGGCAGCTGTTCAAATATCCTACCGATTATTAACTGGGGTGTTAATTGTTTATTTTTAATCAACTCATCAATTGTGCACGTGTGCGTGTGTAGAGGTCAGAGGCCATTTGCTGTAGGCCATTCTCTCCTCCCATGTGAGACCCAGGGATCAAACCCAGGTTGTCAGTCATGGTGGCAAGTGTCTTTACCCATCTAAGAGTTGTTTATTTTCTTACAGTTGGGTTATTTTATTTTATTTTATTTATTTTGGTTTTTCAAGACAGGTTTTCTCTGTGTGTAGCCTGGATGCATGCACTTGGTCATATTTGTAATTCCAAGACTATGGCAAAATTCTTTCATAGTGTCTTTCAAATAGCAATAGTTCTTATTTTTTAAATTAAATCCTATACATTACTCTCTTAAAATTGGGTTTTAATGTTGTGCCTGAGAAAATCTGTGTGAACCATAAGATATCCTTCCATGCTTTTTTCTAGAAGTTTTATGATTTTGAGTTTTATATTTAAATCTATAATACATTTTGATTATTTATTTTATTAGCTATTTGTTTTGTTGCTGCGACAAAATGCTTGACAAAAACAAGGGCTGGAGAAACAGCTCAGTAGTTAAGAGTACTTATTGCTCTCCCAGAGTACAGTTGCCAGCACCTATATGGGGCAGCTCGAAATGCCTAGAACTCCAGCTCCAGGGGACCCAATGTCTCTTGTCTCCAAGGGTACCTGCAGTCACATGTACACATACATATTGTAAATAAAAAGACTAAATTTCTTTAGAAATTATTTGCTAAAAACAACTTAGGGGAGGAGCGCTTATTTTGGCTCACAGTTGGAGGGGATACAGTCAATCATGGCAGAGACCGCAAGGTGGCAGAGGTAAGAGGCAGCCAGACACATTGTAGCCACAGTCAGGAAGCAGAGGGAGCTGAATGCTGCTGCTCAACTCTTTTCTTAAAATTTGGTCCAGAATACCAGAAGACATGTCCAGAGGCATGTCTCCTAGGTGTTTCTAGGTCCCATCATTTGACAATCACTACCAACCATCACAACTGCTAATTTGATGTGAAGAATACATCAATTTCATTTTAAAATGATTTGTGTGTGTATATATATGTGTGTGTTTGCATGCAATGACCCAAGAGATCAGAAGGGAGCGCTGGATTCCTGCAGCTGGAGTTATAAGCAGTTGTAAACCACCTGGAGGTGTGCTGGGTAGACACAGCAGCAAGTGCTCCTAACGGCTAAGCCATCTCTTAGGTCCCTTTACAATCTTTTAAAGATTGCATTTCTTCTCCAAACTTTGTGAATTTGTCAACAACGAATCGCTTATGCATATGGTACCTATAACTGGATGCACTATTTTATTCAATTGATTGATTCGTCTATCACCACTCCAATGTCTTGATTTCTGTAGCACTTTAATATTAGAGCTTAAGTCCAATGGTCTAAGCCCTCCAACTTTGTTCTTCCTTGCCAAGGGATCCTTTGAATTTCTGTGTGAAAGTCCGGCGTAGATATCCCGGTTTAGTGTGTGTGTGTGTGGGGGGGGGGCTATAATCTTAACACTTGGGAGACAAAGGCAAGAGGATCGTTGCAAACTGGAGGCTAGCCTGATTTATGCACTGAATTCCAGGCCAGGCAGAGCTACATAGTGAGACTTCGTTTCAAAACATCGAAAACAGGGACTAGAGTAAGAGACGCTCTTGCTGGGCAAGCATTAAGAACTTTATCCTTAGACCCATGTTTAAAGAGTCCAGGCCTGGTCTTGTGTGCTTGTAATCCCAGTCTGGGTAGCTTGGAAAAAGGTGTATCTCTAGGGCTGGCTGGCTAGCCTAGTCAGCTAGCAAGCGCCAAACAATATTCAAGGTCGACCGCTGGAAGGACGCACGCGCGCACACATGCTGCGCATGCGCACACCAGAGGCAACCATCTTATTGTAAAATTGCTTATTCAATGGAGGCGCACGCCTTTAATCCCAGCACTTGGGAGGCAGAGACAGGCGGATTTCTGAGTTCGAAGCCAGCCTGGTCTACAGAGTGAGTTCCAGGACAGCCAGGGCTATACAGAGAAACCCTGTCTTGAAAAACCAAAAAAAAAAAAAAAAAAACCCCCAAAAAAATAAATAAATAAATTGCTTATTCATACATATAAACTGATTTGTTGAAGTTTGATTCTGATTACATTGAACCCATCAGTTATTTCGAGGGAGCTGGCATCCTAAGCACACAGAGCCTACTAACTCAAACATATTGGATTTGATCATTATATTTCTAAATATATCATTTTTGCAGTTAAAATAGGGGGCTGGAAAAATGGCTCAGCCATTTAGAGTATGTACCCGAGGTTTTAGAGCACGAGGACTGGAGTTTGCCTTTTAACGCCTATATTGGATGGCTCATAATTACCTGTCGCTTTGCTCTGGGGTATCTCAATCTTTCTTCTGACCTCCTCAGACATATATGGCCCCCACCCTCCCACATACATATGACTAAAACTCAAATACATTTAATAAAGAGAAAAGAATTGAAAGTGGTCTCCCTGTGTATTGCAGGCTGGCTTTGAACTTCTGAGCCTTCTGCTTGGCATCTCCAGTGCTGGAATGCCATCATCAATTTAAACATCTCACTTTACGTGGCTGGTAGCATGTGTGTGCAACTGCTCTTGTATCCAGGCAGTATCTTAGACTCACTTATCAACTCTGGTTGCTTCTTTTGTTGATGCTATAGGACCAACCCCATAGACAATTATGATGCCGTTTGTATACTTATTTGTGATGCTCGCTGTTCACTTTGCATGGGTCAATATTGTCATCTGGTATATTTTTTCTCTTTCTTTCTTTCTTTCTTTCTTTCTTTCTTTCTTTCTTTCCTTTTTTCTTTCTTTCTTTCTAAAGAGAGAGTCTCTCTATGAAGTCCTGGCTGCCATGGAACTTGCTATGTAGCCCAGGCTGGCCTCAAACTCATAGAGATCCACCTGCCTCTGCCTCTGAGTGCTGGGATTAAAGGCATGCACCACTATGCCTGGCTGCTCTATTTTTCTTATGCCTGAAGATTTTCTTTAATAGTTTCTTAGTGTGGGTCTGCCAGCAATAAGTGCATTTTGGGGCTTTGCATGTCTTTGTTTTGCTTTCATGGTTGAGAGATGTTTTTACTGAATTACATAATTCTACATTGATGTGTCTCCTTTCTGTAAGAATTGAAATATATTATTCCTTTTCTTCTTTCACTTTTTCCAGCCAGAAGTTGGCTAGGATTCCTGCCTTTTTTCTCTGTATATAGTCTATCCCTTTCACCCTGTCCTCGGATGCTTTTAAGAATTTTCTTTTTATCACTAGTTTTAAGGAATGTGCAGGCTGGTGAGATGACTCAGTTGGTAAAGGGCTTGCCACGCAGGCATCAAGGTCTACGTTTGGATCCCCCAGGACCCACATAAAAGCTGGGTGTGACAGTACCCATCTGTAACCCAGTGTTAGATAGAGCACGTGGAAACAACAGGAGGATCTTGGGAGCTCAGTGGCTTTACTGGTGCAGCCAAATCCCCGAGAAACTGTCAAAAGAAGAGCAACCAAGGAACCCAATGTTGACACTCACACACCTCCTTGCTTATACACGCACTTGCACACACACACACACACACACACACACACACACACACACACACCGATGAGAGTCAGAGGATTCATCTCAGTAGGAAGAGTACTTGTCTGGCGTGCATAAAGTCGATTTAATCCCTAGTACCACATTAGCCAGGTATGGCGGTACCTTGGCAATCCCAGCGCTCAGAAAATGGAGATAGGAGAATCAGAAGTTCAAGGACCTCTTCAGCCACATCATGAGTTCGAAGTTAGTCTGTCAATGTCCAAGTACAGCATATATACATGCAACAACATTCAAAGAAGCAAACGAGATAATAAGAAATTATTTGAAGATTATACAGAATTCTTAAGCCACATTGGCCCATCCCAAAGAATTGAATTAAGTTTTATTTTATCCCCTGAACAGCTTAAAGACGGAGGCTCTCTTTACCAGGAGTTCCACAACATCACGTCTCTGTAACCAACAGATGATATAAGAACAGAATCCATGCCCACGGATTTAATTTTAACATTTAATATTAGCTATGTTCAATCATTAAGATGCTCTATGAGAACAGAAGCAGCCATAGCACGGACCGTGCTGAGCTTTTGGACCACCAAACCCCTTGACATGACCTCCATGATCCATTGCACAGGCAGAAGGTCATTAACCACATCCCCTGGTCTTCTCTCCAGGTGCCAGGACGATGCACATTTCAGAGGCAACCCTTCCTCTTCCTCTGCCATTTACATCGCTGGTTTCTTTTGATTCCTTCCAGCAGGAAGGCACACTGTGAAATTGAGTTTCAGAATCATTTGTTTCCGATCCATCAGCTCAGGTACCAAGCACAGGGCAGGTGAGTGTGTTAGCTTTTGTGTGAGCTCTTTCTGTTATAGGTTTGTCGAAATAGACTTCTAAAGGCACATGTTCGTCGTGGCGACTGGGGACTCAACAAAACTTCCGTGGGGTCACTTCTAATCTGGGCTAAGGGGAGAAACAAACCTCTTGGGTGAGAGAGGGTCACAGGAGTAACTTTTGTTCAACCCAGGTCATCCCAAGCAGAGCCCCTGTGTGCTGTCCACAGCTCTATTATGGCAAGGGGGCGGCAAACAACACTAGAGGTCCAGCAGCATGCTAACAGTCCACTTGAACCAACGTATGTGTGCGTGTGCATGTGTGTGTACATGTGTGTGTGCATGTGTGTGTATGCGTGTATGTGCATGTGTGTGCATGTGTGTGCATGTCTTGGGTGGTGTCTGAGGGTCCATGTGAAATGGCATAGAAACAACAACTGAGGTGGATTCCAATGGGAGTCTTTATAGGTAGACGTTCTGCTTTTGACTTCTTTCCCTGGAAAGATACCTTAAAAATATTTATTTATATTAGGTTTTATTTTTCTATGTGTTTGTGTATATATATATATGCATGTTCTCGTGTATGTGTGTGAACGCGTGTGCACCCACATACATATAGGTTCCCCAAAAGATACCCAAAGAGGGTGTTAAATCCCCTAGAGCTGGAGTTTTGATTGTTGTGAGCTGCCTCAGTGGGTTGCTGGGAACTGAACCAAGTCCTCTGTGACAGCAGGAAGTGCTTTTAATAACTGAGCTATCTCTCCAGACACACACACACACACACACACACACACACACACAAATTATTTTATTATCATTTTTCTTGTGTATGGTGTGTGTGTGTGGGGGTACATTTCTGTATGTACCTGTCTGTCTGTCTGTATAAACCTGAGGGAGTTGAGTTGGGAGTTTTCCTTGGTTACTCTCCACCCTTTTCATTGAGGCAGGGTCTATGCATTGAACTCAAAGCTTTCTAATGCAGGTCAGTCTAACTGGCCAACATGCAGCAGGGATTTCCCCATCTTTGCCTTCTAAAAGCTGGGATTACAGAGCAGCTTTCACAGCCACTCGTGTGGGTTCTGAAGACCTGATCTTCAGTTCTTACACTTGGAACACTATGCACTGAGCTATCTCCCCACATTCTGGCTGTTTTGAGCCAGGCTCTCACTGTGCAGCTCAGGTTGGCTGCAGATTCACTGTGTAGTCCAGTCAAGCCTTGAACCTTCAATCCTCCTACCTCAGCCTCCCAAGGAGAGTGAGCATAAGCCACCAGACCTAGCTTTCATTCTTTAGGGCCAGGCCTCAATTCTCTTACGCCTCAAAAAGCCATCAGTACTAGAGGGATGGGTTTCTGTCTTCTGTCTTGGATATAGACACTTCTAACATATCATCGCAATACAATAGTCTTGCTTGCAATACTCAGAAACAAAGTTGGAACCATCTCACTGGATAATGTTTTGTGAAGCAGGGCTGGTAAGATGCTCAGTGGATTAAAGTGCCCAGTGGCCAAGGCTGACAAGCTGAGTTTGACCCCTGGAACACACACTGGAAGGAGAGCATCAATTCCTGAAAGTTGTCCTCTGACCTCCACGTATGCAGAAGGCAGTCACATCTCCATTTGCAAGCTGGGGTATACACACACCTGTACATACACACACACACGCGCGCACACACACACACACACACACACACACACACACACACACACACACACCACCCCATCCACATGAAAAATAATTACAAAATAATTTTTAAAAAAAATTTGTGTGTATGGCTGGAGAGATGACTCGATAGTTAAAAGCACTTCCTGCTCTCAGAGAGGACCTGGGTTCAGTTCTCAGCACCCATTCAGGCAGTAACACATCTGTCGCTCCAACGCTAAGAGATCTAGCACCCTCTTCTGGTCTCTTTGGGAAC
Source organism: Uromys caudimaculatus (assembly GCA_028551405.1). Classification (NCBI taxonomy): domain Eukaryota; kingdom Metazoa; phylum Chordata; class Mammalia; order Rodentia; family Muridae; genus Uromys; species Uromys caudimaculatus. Next base: position 7,957,782 of record CM052721.1, on the reverse strand, counting down.
TGCAGGTGTGCACACATAAATAAAAATCATCTTTAAAAAAAAAATGTCCCTACACTCAACAGCATATCCTTTATCATTCCCATTTGAGCACTGTGCTGGATAGTTTTATATCAACTTGAAGCAAGCTTGAGTCATTTGAGGGGGGGGGAGCCTCAATGGAGAAAATGCCTCTGAAAGATCTGGCGGTAAGCAAGCCTGCAGTGATTGATGTGGGAGGGCCCATTGTGGGTGGAGCCATCCCTGGGCTGGTAGTCCCGTGTTCTATAAGAAAGTAGGCTGAGTGAACAAGCATGAGGAGATAGCCAGTAAGCAGCACCCCTCCATGACCTCTGTGTCAGCTCCTGACTCCAGATGCCTGCCAGGTTTGAGTTCCTTCCCTGACTGCCTTTGATGACAAACTCTGATATGGAAGTGTGAGCCAAACAACCGTTCTCCAAGTTGCTTTTGGTTATGGTGTTTCATCAGAGCAATAGAAATCCTAACTAAGACGGGCACGTACACTATACCAAGCCCTATCTAGTAGAGACACAGAAACAAACAAAAATAGTCTTTATTCTTCATAAGTATCAGCTGAGACTGTATCTCCTGACCATTTATCAGTATAACCTTCAGCGCAGTGACTGTATTTATGTAATAGTTCAAGGCTTCCGGTTGGTTTCATTCGGGAAGGAACCAGCAAATCCGTCCGCCCCACTGCCCGCCCCGCCACAGCCCCCAGCAAACACACACTCTCCCTTGACTCTCTGGCTTTGGTGGTTTTTAAACCAAGACTCATGATACCATATTGGTTTAAAAATAAAGATGAAACGTCAAAAAACATCAGTTTGTGGCTCTGAGTGATGTCCTTAATGCAAATTTATTTTGTTATTGGGGTTTAGACATTGATAGAGTTCTTTTTTAGAAAGAAGGCGGCATGGGGGAAAATCGAGACACAATAAAAAGGCTGGAGTCAAAGCTTTGACCTCAAATATCATGCAATGATTCAGACTCTTTTGGCTTTCATATGCCATGAGGATTTTTTTATGTTTTGGCATTAAATTGACCTTATCTGTCAAATTCAGAAACTCAAGGCTACAGGACAGTATTACGCCTTTGTTCTCAGAACCCTTTAACCACTTTATTCAGGAAGCTAGACCTAAAAACAACCAAAATACAGTATCAGTTTCCATAAAAAGGGAGGATCCGTTCTAGCTGGGGAGTTAAACGAAGATTGATTTTTGTCGCAAAGGAAAGAGAACCTTATTTGGAGAACGGATGTATTTAGGGTTGTTTAAATTGAAGGGAAATACCTTCTAGCCCTCTTCAGCTCGTCAAGGCTGTTCATTAGCCAGACTGAATCACAGAGCAAAAGAAGAAACGAACACGGGTGGACTGCGCACGGTGTGCATAAATGGTTTCTCTCACTTCATGGGGTCCAGGGCTGAGCTGGGACGGCCAGGGGGCTTCTGAATCGCAAGCGAACATGGCTCCCTGGTGGAGGCTGGTAACGGTCCAGTTCCTCTCAAATGGGCAACCTGAACCATGCCATCTCTTCCGGTCTTTCATTCAGCGGAAGCTCAAGTTTCCTTTCTGTGGCTGCGAGAAAACACCCAGACCTAAAGCCACTTACGGGAGGAGAGGGGTTTACTCCAGCTTAAAAGTCCAGGTTACAGTCCATTGCTGAGGGAATCACGAAGGAACTTGAAGGCGGGAGGGACTGCTTGCTATCCCACTCACCAAGGAAGTCATTTCACGGCCAAGTGTAGCAGAAACCATAGAGGACACTGCTTGCTTGCTTAGAGACTCAGGTATACTCAGCTAGCTTTTTTGCTGTCCCGAAACTCAATCTGTAGACCAGGCTGGCCTTGAACTCATAGCGATCCACCTGCCTCTGCCTCCTGAGTGCTGGGATTAAAGGCGAGCATCACCACCACCACCACCACCACCACAATAATTTTTAAAAACAAAAAAACCACAGTTCAGTGCTTGCTGATGGAAGCCTGATATAGCTGTCCTCTGAGAGGCTCTGCCAGAGCCTGACAAATACAGAGGTGGAAGCTCACAGCCAACCATTGGACTGAGCGTGGGGGTCCCCAGTGGAGGAGTTGGAGAAGGGACTGAAGGAGCTGAGGGGGTTGGCAGCCCCATGGAGGGAGCAACAGTGTCAACTGGCCAGAACTCCCAGAGCTCCCGGAGACTGGACCACCAACCAAAGAATGCACATGGAGGGACCCATGGTGCGGGCCACATATGTGTCAGAGGAGGGCCTTGTTGGACATCGGTGGGAGGAGAGGCCCTTGGGCCTGAGGGTATTCGATGCCCCCGTGTAGGGGAATGCCAGGTTGGGAAGACAAGAGTGGGTGGGTGGGGGAGCACCCTCATAGAGGTGGGGGTAGGGGGGTTCCGAAGGGGAGACCTGAAAAGGGGAAAGCATTTGAAATGTAAATAAAGAAAATATCCAATCCAAAAAAATTAAAATAAAATAAAAAATAAAAATAAAAAAATAACACAGTTCAGGGCCACACACCTACCGCCGACTGAGAGCCGAGTCCTCCTACATCAGTTGTTAATAGGTAAAACAAATCCTCCACAGAGGTGTTTGCCGATTAATCTGATCTAGGCACGTCCTCAACTGAGGTTGTCTCAGATGACTCTTAGGCTAGGCCAAGTTGACAGTGAAAGCAACCGAGAACAGCTAGGAAGAGATGGCCTTACATATGGACGTCAGGATTCTAGGAGAGACGGATGACTCCGGGGGAAGGACAGAGCAGTGTGTGTTTTCGCTCACATTGACTGCCAAGGAAGGGAGAGTGGGTCACTTCTCTTTAGGAGTGTGGTCCCTGCTAAGTTTACCGGGCTCCACTGGAGAGTCCCACACCCATGCACATTGGGAGACACTAAATGGACTCCACGTGTTATTTTAAAGATTAAAAGAGAGTGCATGACGTTGACAGGGGGACGAGGGGACAGATCTGGGAGGATTTGGAAGGGAGGAAGCAGAGAAGTTTAGGATCAAAATATGATGTATGAAATTCTGAAGAATAAATTTTAAAAATAAAATAACCCTTTCTAACAACAACAACAACAAAAATAGTGCAAAGTCTAAGGCTACATTGATCCTAATCAGTCAGTTTAAATTTTTTAGGTCTTTATTGGAGAACCTGCTTTAGCTCAGACCCTCTCACTTCCAATGTGCTTTGGGAGAGGGGCCTGTTCTTTTACAACCTCACCTCAACCTCCACCCAGGGCTAAAGTTAAAAGCCTGCAGGTTTAAAAATGCTAACCGACATCCCTATTAGTAGAATGCTTCCATCTCCGGGCCCAGGTGGAGAAATTTCAGAAAATAGGAGGTCTGTAGCCATTGAAGACACAAATTCCCACTTTCCTTCCCTCTGCTAAAAACTGGGTATTGTTACTACTCGGTCTCTTCTCACATTCCTTCCTTCTAAGCACTGACCTCATCTTTGTTGCAGATGAGAGGTGAGTGATACCTACTAGAGATGAGATAAATTTATCCAGAGGTATCCTTGGAAACAGCAAATGGATTTGAAACAGAAGCCTGTAAGTCAGAGATTACTAACGTCATATTGTTTCCCCCCCAGTGGGTCTAATCATCCCCTCCTTTGCCTTCTCTTCCAAATACCCGGGATGTTGGAGCCTTTCCTTGCTGTTACAAAATAACCTATGAAGTGGCTGAGGGGGAGGAGCTACTTCTTTTGAGTCAGGGTTTCGGTGGAGGCAGGTCACCTAGGCAATGGGAGCCTGAGGAGAAACGGGCTGCTCACTCCATGGTGGTCAGGAATGGAAGAGCACAGAAGGGACCAGGACAAGATAAACTTTCAAAGGTGCACGCCCCCTGCCCTCTCCCACCCTCCAATGCGCCACTTACATCACGCCCCCACCGTCTCAAGTTTTTTCAGAACAGCCCAAAACGGTGCTACTAAGTTAGGGGTGAAGAGCTTGACACAAGAGGGAGCAGGGGGTGCGTCTTATATTCAAACCACACCTGGCACTTCCCGACACCCCCTTCATTGTCGTTTTCAGGGGCTAATTCCTAACGTCTCTATTAGAGTAGAAGAGCCATGTATGCAGTCATTATTTTCTCTCCAGTTACAGAATAGATTACATGTTAAACAAACCCTTCCTTTCTTTCTTCCAGCACTACCATAGTTGCGAACAATAACATCTAACAGGCAATGGTGAAAGGAAAGAACAACATCTGTCAGACCCAGCTGTTGCTCACGAGGAGCTCAGAGTCCAGTAGAAAGGATACCTGAATAAGAAGAGTGTCCAGGTGACCAAGTAAAGCCAGTGTGAACTTTAAAAGTTACTTTATTATACTAATGTGTGTATGTGTTTCTGTAAATATGCACGCCATGTACGTGTGGACTGCCGATGGAGACCAGAAGGAGGTGCTGGATCTTCTGGATCTAGAGTTACAGGTGGTTGTGAGCCCCCCAACATGGGCGCTGGGATCTGAACTTGGTTCCTGAGGAAGAACAACACACAGTCTTGACAGCTAAGCCATCTTCTTCAGCCCCGAGGCAAACTTCTTTTGGTTTTTGGGTTTTCTTTAAGATTTATTTATTATTTTATGTATATGAGTACACTGTAGCTGTACAGATGGTTGTGAGCTATCATGTGGTTGCTGGGAATTGAACTCAGGACCTCTGCTCGTTCCAGCCCCGCTCACGCCGGCCCAAAGATTTTATTTATTATTATATGTGAGTACACTGTAGCTGTCTTCAGACACCAGAAAAGGGCGTCAGATCTCATTATGGATGGTTGTGAGCCACCATGTGGTTGCTGGGAACGGAACTCAGGACCTCTTAATCGCTGAGCCATCTCTCCAGCACCCAAGGCAAACTTCTTAGAGGAAGTAACTTGTAAAATGAGTCATGAAAGACGGCTGGGTGTACAAAGCATCAGATTATTTAATTTGGATTAAAGGGCAGGTCTAGGGATGTAATAGAAAATAGAGCTGACCAGGAAGGTTTGGAGCGCATGAAGGAGACCAAAAGGTTTACCGATTTGTATAGGGAACTACTGACGATATCTGAGAATAGGAGACATTTACTCCAGGGACTGTGAGCACCAGTGGAGACGCTGAGTTAGAAAGCGTGGTCAGGAGGCAACTGTTTTCTAGAACAAAACTAGCGGAGGTGAAGCAGTGCCAATGGAGTTGACATGCAGAAGAATTAGGACCCAGAAAGGGACCAGGATTTGAAAGCACTGGGGGGAAATGGAGGAGATTCAGAATCCTGTGGAAAACGTTAATGATGTCAGAGATGGGGCACTCGGGAGGAAGGGAGAGGTGGCTTGGGGCACAGTGACTTGAGTTGAGGACACATCAAGTTGGAGGTTCAGGTGTTGAATTCTTGAGGTGGCCAACATACAATTAGTTCATTCGATCCTGGGGCCTCATAAAGATCCGTATCAGTAAAGACAATTAAAAGCATAAACTTGTAAATGTAGAGAGTACGGAGAGAATTGGGAGAGCCATGGACGGCTCAACTACGGGCACCGTAGTTGTGGTGGTTTGACTAAAAATGGCCCCCATAGGCCCATAGAGAGTGTCACTGTTAGGTGTGGCCATCTTGGAGTAAGTGTGGCCTTGTTGGAGGAAATGTGTCACTGGAGAATAGGCGTTGAGGTCTCAGAAGCTCAAGCTCAGCCTAGTGGCTCACTGTCTCTTCCTGCTGCCTGTGGATCCAGATGTAGAACTCTCGGCTCCTTCTCCAGCGCCATGTCTGCCTGCACACCGCCATGCTTCCTGCCATGATGGTAATGGACTAAACCTCTGAACTGTGAGTCAGTTCCAATTAAATGCTTTCCTTCGTAAGAGTTGGCGTAGTGGTGGTGTCTTCACAGCAATAAGACCCTGTATTAGTCAGGGTTCTCTAGAGTCACAGAACTTATGGGTAGTCTCTATATAGTAAGGGAGTTTGTTGATGACTTACAGTCTGTAGTCCAACTCCCCAACAATGGTCAGCAGCAGCTGTGAATGAAAGTCCAAGGATCTAGCAGATACCCGTTCCCACAAGATGTGCAGGCAAAGAAGAGCGAATCTTCCCTCTTCCAATGTCCTTATGTAGGTCTCCAGCAGAAGGTGTGGCCCAGATTAAAGGTGCATACCACCACACCTGAAACTTGTGTCTTCCAGCCTCAAGATCTAGACCACAGGTGAGCCTTCTAATTCTGAATTGTAGTTCACTCCAGACAGAGTCAAGTTGACAATCAGGAATAGCCACTACAAACCCTAAGAAGTAAAACTAAGAAACATTTGTTGAAAAAGGAGGGAGAGGAGGGGGAGAAAGGGAGGCAGGCTCAAAAAGCAAGAAAATCAGAACATGGTAACATAGAAACCTATAATGGAAAGTCTGTAAAAACATCAATCAATCAGTCAGTAAAGTGTGTGTGAGATATATCTCTATCTCTATCTATATATCTATCTAGAGTGTTTCTACAACATACATTTAGAAGTCGGAGGATACGTTTTAGGAGTCATTTTCTCCCTCTACCATGTAGGTCCCAGGATCAAACTCAGGTGGCCAAGGTTGGCGCCAAGTGCCTTTACCCACTGAGCCCTCTCCTCAGCCCCAGTGGGAAGTTCTAACACAAACTAGACTCACTCAACGATACTGAATGCTTCGGTGAGTTCTAGAAGCATTATAGTAAAGGAGTCATTGCAGTTGATAACAATGTATTCACTTTTAACAAAGTCGTTCTTGAGGAAAAGACAAACATTTTCAGGGTTAGTGAATAAGTTAAGCTGCAAAGAGAAAAGAGATTTTCACAGAAGATCAAAGGCCTGCACTTGGCCAAGGCTCTGCTGTTAAGTAGCTGTATTACCTTTTAATCTTTTAAAAGCTGTTTTCTAGTCTTTGGATTTCTGCAGAATTGCTTCCAGCTTGGACTTTCAAAGGTTCACACAAGCAGGAAAGGTGGTTCAGTGGTTAAGAGCACTTACTGCTCTCACAGAGGGCCCGGGTTTGATTCCCAGCACCCACATGGCAGCTTAGAACTGTCTGTAACTACAGCTCAAGGGGATCTGATACTCTTTTCTGTCCTGAACCCCAGCATGCACATGGTGCACACACATTTGCTCAAACACACTCATATATGCATAAAATGAAAAATAAATCTTTAAAATTCAAATGTTCAGCCGGGCAGTGGTGGCGCACGCCTTTAATCCCAGCACTTGGGAGGCAGAGGCAGGCAGATTTCTGAGCTCAAGGCCAGCCTGGTCTACAGAGTGAGTTCCAGGACAGTCAAGGCTATACAACGAAACCCTGTGTCGAAAAACAAAACAAACAAACAAAAAAATTCAAATGTTCACACAAGCTATCTGTGCCTAAATGATATGAGTACAATGAGCTACAATCTTTGTCAAAATTAAGTCAATTTTCCATCTCCTCTGTGTGTGTGTGTGTGTGTGTGTGTGTGTGTGTGGTGTGCGCATATGTCTGAGAGTCAGAGGGGAAGCTCAGGTGTCGGTCTTTATCTTCCACCTTGTTCAAGGCCGGGTTTCTTTGTTGTTTCCTGCTGTGAATGCCAGGGTAGCTTCTAGAGAGTCTCCTGTCTCCACCCTCCATCTTCTTGGAGGCACACTACCTCAGATTCTGGGGATTTGAACTCAGATCCTCACATTTGCATATTCAGAAGTCTCCCCTTCCCCTCCCCCACTGGCCATCTCCCCAGTTCCAATTTTGTAATTTTTAAACAGGTATATAAAGGAAGTATTATCCCTAGTGGTTCCAAATATAGAGAAATTGAGAAACTATGCTCTTCGATTTCCTCAAAGCAAACCAACTTCAAGGGGTCCTTTTTTTTTTTTTTTTTTTTTTTTTTTTTGTGCTTCGGGCTTTATATTAGGCAAGCGCTCTACCAACCGAGTTACATTATCCCCAGCAAGCTCACTGTCCAGAGTCCATTCCCTTCAAAAGCCAAGCTAATCTGTTTTTCCTGGCTTCTAGTGATCTATTCTATTGCTAGAAATCAGAAGGTACCACCGAGCCGTCATTTGTTTGTTGAAATCATGGCGTTGCATTAACAGAACGTTTCCCCAAACCATGGCTGTCTCCCCACTTGGAACATGCCCTGGCACAGGAGCATTTTCTGAAAGTCAACGTTTCCTGTCACTTGCTCCAAAATTAAACCAGAGATACATCATTCAGGAAGAAGCCAGATGCACTGAAGAAAGAAAAATTTGCTTTATCAGAGGGGCAGGCTCCTCTTACAGCCCATAGCAATTTAAATTCATTTGCTGAAATGTTAAATACAATCAGTCTTTTAGTTGGGTCCCTTTGCATAAACACCAAGTTAGCATAAATGCAAAATAGTTCACGTGATCAAATCTTTATAACATAATTTATCTTACAGAGAGAGAGAGAGAGAGAGAGAGAGAGAGAGGGAGAGTTGTAGTTATCTTTTACTCGCTGAGATCTCTACCTTTTTCCTGGAGTTCTCAACTCTCATCTCTCTGAGGAAGCTAGCTTGTTCTGCTCCGGTCTCTTACTGTATTTAGTTCTAAAGGATAATGTACAGAATAAAGGGAAATTTTAATTTTGTTTTTAATAGGACTTATATAATTCAGGCCTAGCTTTGGTGAAAAAAAGGGGAAGAGAAGTGCATTAGCATTTATTGTGCGCCTGCTATATGCTAAACATGCCTGGAAACACTGCCTCATACAAGCCTAGAAACAATGCTTGCTCATAAATTTGCTTTTAATCTTAGAAATGAGAAAACTAAGGCTCAGGGAGGTTAAGCTACACTCTCGAGTTATAAAACTGGGACTGAAACAAGAGCTGCCTGACTCCAAGTTAAGACCCTTTCCATTTTATTGGGCAGTCTGGTCTAGTGAAAAATACACTCATAAAAAGGTATTAGCATTTTATGTATTACAGGGGATTAATCGGGATCCTTTAGCACCTTCAGCACTGAGTCCCATGCGCACCACACACACACACACACACACACACACACACACACACACACACACACACACACACACACACACCATTCTGTATTCCCCACCGACTGAAATTCAGCACCGAGGACAGTTCCTGAGTCATGTTTGCAGGAAGCTGTCCTTGAATTCTATGCTGTTGCGCTCACACCCCCATTCTTGACTTCCCAAGTGGCTGAGAGAGGAGGAAATGCAGAAGAGAAGATGTATAAGATGGGCTCCTCTGACACCGTGGTGGAAATTAGCACATTTCCCAGAAGACCAAGATAAAAATGCATGTGAGAAGAACCCGGGAGCCAAACAGATGGGGCAGTAAAATGGAGGTAGAATGAGCTCATCAGAATTCCCAGCACATGGGTTAAGTCCGTACTGGGCTCTCGGCGGACCTGGGACCAGCAGACATTAGTGAATGAGTGGGCAGTTACTAGTTTGCTGCATCGGTTACACTAAGAGATTAGGTGGCAGTGATTCACTGCCGCAGATCTGCACGACTTTCTCAAGTAGCAGAGAAATCTGTGGGCCCTGGGCTCTGTCACTTGCACAGCCGTAGCGTGAGTCATGCGTGCAGAATCTTTCAGGTAGACAGTTTCTGTGCCGTGAGGAGGAAATCAAGGCAGAGATCCCATGCTGTCAGGAAGAGGTTACAAGCACTGCCACAGCATCTCCTTGTACGAAAGTCTATCTGCTGTTTACACAACCAGCCTGCCCTTCCATATCTGCCTCGGCTACAGGCAGTTCACAGCCCACACAGGAGAAAACCAGTGTTTTGTAATGTTTATCACGTGGAGGAGTAGAGTCCTTCCTCCCGGAACTACCAGGCTCTTGAATAAAGCCAGAAGTGCCATTAAAGAGTTGACGCTAATTGCCTTGTCTTTCCTACAAGGTCCAAAGAGGAGAAAATGGCTTGCCCCAAACCACTTAGCTAGTAACAGTTGGCATTGGGACTGGAACGCTTCATTCCTAAACCGGCAGATTTTTCCACTGTACCAGGAAAACAAAATAAAACTGCAAATAGCATTAAGTCCTGTGATTTTACCGTCTCCAGAGAAAATAACATCCTCAATGCCTGGGTCTTTCCATCTGGGGTTTGGCAACTTTGCTGAGCACTTCTCATAGTGGAAACTCTTATAGGAAGTCTAAGAGCAATTATTTGGGGACATGTGTTATTTTTACGTCTTCTTGTACATCACCTTCTTTGGTCAGGAGGAAATTAGAATTCTGGAAATACACTTGATTTAATTATTAAAAGGACAAGCCTCGACTTCAAGTAGTTGCAAATATGAATTATTAGTCCATGTCATGAAAGGACCGGAAAACTACATAGGAACAATGATAATCTTTTGTCACACCCAGTTAAGATCTGCCCTAGCCTATGAGTAAAAGAGCATCAAGCCTATGAGGTGGAAGCCTCAAGCAGCATGTCTATATTTGGGTAATTCTGAACATGCCTGGATTTGGTACCTTACAGTATCCTCTGAAATGTACTATTTTAGAAAGTGTTTTGAGATTTTTGTTGCCTTCGTGATTGCAATTTGCGTATGTGTGGGTTTATTTGAGCTTTTGAGTTTCCATGTAGCCAAAGAAAGAAGGTATAGGAAGAAATCATAGACTCAAGGTCAAATTTACCAAGGGGAAACTTCATGGTGAGGGTAGACCAACCAAGCCATTAGCCCAGAATTCACCACTCCCCCTCCCCCCTCCCAGTCTACACCTTCCCTCTTCCACTGATAAATAGTCTTACCTGGGCCATCCTTGCTCCCGTGTCCTCTGCTCTGGATCCTGTGGAGACTGAATCTCCTGTCTGTAGTTTTTAATCCTTGAAGAGATTTTTCATGAATAGAACTTTCCTTATGATTTAGCAACACTGTCCTTGAAAAGCCCACAACTATTTACATAACAGAAGCTATTGTTTGAAGTGCAAAACAGGTCAGAATTTGGTTTCTAGAGATTAATCACTGCAGTCTATTTTGTATTATCATAATAATTTCATTTATTTTGATACAATTTGTTTTCAGAATCAACCCCAGCTTCTGTACACAAGTGACAAATCCATTTGTTTCGGGTGGAATGGATAATGTGATTAATGACCTTGCAACAGGATTTCTTTAAAAAGAGGGAACTTTATTTTTTTCATTTTTAATTCACAGTAAACCAGCTCAGTCTGTTAAGTGTCTAACTGTTCTGAACTTGTAAACCATGGGTAAGATTTTGAAATACCCCCCAATCTTTTTGGGGGATTTCTGGGTATTAATATTAGGCTCTTTCCAAGAATCTGATGATACTAGTCTCCAGGTGTAAAGTGGACTTGTTGGGCCCCACCCCCATTAAAAAGAACGGGACACCAATCTACGCCATGGCCCCATCGTTTTTATTCCAGTTGGATATTCTCATCAAACCGAGGCTATGCTAAATAAATAAGGTCATGCCTACAAGGATATCGTCCCCGCACAAGAAACTTCGAGTGAACTCGTGGCAATAGGCTCCTGGTCTCCTGTATTGGCATCCCCTTCTTTCTTGCAGCATCCAGGACTCATTTCTGTCCCTGTTGGCCTGAGCGGTTTTGTTGTTGTTGTTGTTGTTGTTGTTGTTGTTGTTGTTGTTTTGTTTTCCCCCTTGAGTTCTCTGGGGTTGGACCTGGGATTTGGAGACGCCTACAGATTGTCCGCCTCTGCAAGCGACCGTCGTGCTTCCCGCGCCAGAACCAGGAAACCCACGCGGGCGGCGGGGGTGGCTCGCGTGGAAGAACCAGGTTCGAGTACGGCTGGGAGAATTTCTCCTTGGCAAGTGGAGTCATCTCGGTCAGGGTTTCTCAGCCGGAAGCCGCTCCAACACCTCTCATCGTGGGCGTCAAGGTGTCCCCGGGGTTTCTCTGACTGTGAGGGGCCAGCCAACGCTTTCTACGACCGTTTCCGAAGCCCAGTTTTCCTTCCCTAAGGAGCCTTGGGGATTCCTGCCCACGATAGAGCCCAGCCGCCCGGCCAGCTTAGAGATGCGCCCCCGCCCCGCCCTCCGCGTGACGTGAACTCTGGCCGACCAATCAGAGAGCGCGGCGCGAGCCCCACGCGCCTGTGGCCCCACCCTCCAAGCTTAAGAAAGGGCGCGCGGGCAGAGCCCAGGCCAGAACGCCGCGCAGAGCGGAGAGTGGCTTTCGGCGACGGCAGGCGGCGCTTGTGCTGCCGTTTCCGTGCTGCACGCGGTTCCCTCGAGCGCAGCGCTCGGACAGACGTAGCGGGCCGCGGGAAGGCACCCAGACGGCAAGCCAGCAACCCATGCTGAAGTGAGCGCGCAGGTCAGCGAGATGCTGGCGCTGCTGACCGCCGGCGTGGCGCTCGCCGTGGCCTCCGGCCGAGCCCAGGACAACCCGATACCTGGCAGTCGCTTCGTGTGCACCGCGTTGCCCCCCGAAGCGGCGCGCGCCGGCTGCCCACTGCCCGCAATGCCCATGCAGGGAGGCGCGCTGAGCCCCGAGGAGGAGCTGCGAGCCGCTGTGCTGCAGCTGCGCGAGACCGTCGTGCAGCAGAAGGAGACGCTGGGCGCCCAGCGAGAAGCCATCCGAGAGCTCACCGGCAAGCTGGCCCGCTGTGAGGGGCTGGCGGGCGGCAAGGCGCGCGGTACGGGGGCCACGGGCAAGGACACCATGGGCGACCTGCCGCGGGACCCGGGCCACGTCGTGGAGCAGCTTAGCCGCTCGCTGCAGACCCTCAAGGACCGCTTGGAGAGCCTCGAGGTAGCTGAGCGCGGTGGCATCTAGCGGGTGGTGGTTCCCGGGATCGTGGGACGGAGGGTGCGGGAGAAACGGGTACGTGGGCTGGCTGGGCGCCCCCATCCACGGGGAGAGCTCAGTTCGGGGGTGCAAGTCTCGCTCCTGCTCTGGACCTTACTGGGATGGCCTCGCTTCTCCTGTCCTCTTCTGTCCCCTCGTTCGATGGGAAAGGTGAAATCCCCACCCCCATCTCCATCCCGTCGCGCGCGGGCACTTACCCACTAGACTCACCGTGAACTTACCGAGGTTTTTAGCTAAAGAACCCTGACCATCAGGCCTGGAGGGCAATACCCGATGATCCCTCCAGCCTGTTTCCTCTTTGCGATGAACCTCCGCTTTCGGAAGCGGGACACGCTCTGCTGGCTGTGCCCAGTGCTGAGCCTGCCGCCGGAGGTCAGCTGCCCCTGGGCATCTGGTGTTTTCTTTGACAAATTGGGTCGGGGTGTGGGAGGAATGGGTTTGACTGATCTGCAGGAGAGTGGAGGGGGAAAGCCAGCGATCCCAGAATGTGAACAAGCCCCTTATTAACCTCAAAGAGGCCTCTATTCAGCGAGTCAGAATTTTTTTGTTTGTTTAAACGTGCCCTTAGCTACGACTTTAGGGGAACGGACTTTATCCCGCTATCTTCTCCCGTGGGTAGTTTGGAACTTTGGGGGAGAAATCGTCAATTAATTTTCATCTTACTTCCCACCTTGTTTAAGAAGTGTGGACACTTCTGTTAACAGCATTTATCAAAAATACCTATTAGCAAAAATGAGGTTTAGATTACAGGTGTTAATTATTGCTAAATTATCGGAGTGTTTCTTTTGGCATGGTTGCTATATACAGTATTTCCAGCATCTGTGGGTCTCATGAGTCATGATTACTGGGAGCTGACACTTCTTGAGTTCTAAGTGTGACTCAGGCAGATTATTTAATTTTAACCCTTGTAATAGAGAATAGCACGAGGCAGGTCCAGTTATCTACAGTTTATAATCTGGAACACTGGGACACAGAGACTCAGGAGCTTGCCAAGGGCTCGTGACTGAGGGTGGCTGGCTGCCTCTGAGCCAGCGTGATGGAGAGGAGTGAGAGGGTTTGGATACATTAAAGACGGAGCTGTCTGGAGTTAGCAAGGTCTTGTACCTGTTCTTTTCCAGGAATATCTCGGAGCCCGTTTGCCTGTGTACCATTTTGGAACTCGGGGACCATGTTCATTTCTAGATGAAAGCTCACTGGCTTTGAGTACCATTGATTAACTGTTTGAATGAAATCTTGCCTGTGTTTTGGGCTTTATATGACATAGAATTATAGATGTTGGCTAAATTTTTTAGGCTTTTCGGTAATAGGAGAAAAGCAAGCTTTTCCGAGAGGAGAAAGTGAGATTCACACGTTTCAAATATTGCAGGGGAGTAATTTTTGTCTGACTTTGAAAGCCTTTCCCTACCCAAAAAAAAAAAAAAAAAAAAAAAAAGGCCTCAGTAAAATGTTCTCTTTTGAGCCACTGGCACAATTTGATGCTGCTTTGGAAGCCCCTTGCTGTGCGGTTGGGTCACTGGAGTTGCGAGCCACGGTTTCTATTCAGCTGGCCTGAATCTCTCCTCCCCCTCCCAAAGCTCCAGCTCCGCACCAATGTGTCTAATGCCGGGCTGCCAAGCGACTTTCGAGAGGTGCTCCAGCGGAGGCTTGGGGAGCTGGAGAGGCAGTTGCTACAAAAGGTGGCTGAGCTGGAAGATGAGAAGTCCCTGCTCCACAACGAGACCTCAGCTCACCGGCAGAAGACAGAGAGCACACTGAATGCGCTGCTGCAGAGGGTGACTGAGCTGGAGAGGGGTAGGTGCCGTGGGCCTGATGCTCTGTCAGAGAGTGGCCTCCTTTTTACCTCTTAGGCAGAGCTAGGATTTCCATTTATGGACACCAGGGAAGCAATGGTAGTGGCACAACATGGAGATGATTCTCAGATGTTTGTGTGCATGACACAGATTGACGGCTCATGGGGATTAGCTCCCAGCCCTACCAGCATTACCCCTGGGAAAACGAAGGAACTCAGGACCAGCTTGGATAAAGAGCCTGACCTCTGACCTCCTGCCGGATGGGCAGTTCAGTCTCCTTTTAACTAGTTCTTGCAGCGGATTCTGTTCACCGTTCTATCTCAGGCTGTGTTAGGGAAGAGTCTCCCATGAGACCCAGACGAGATTAAGGGTCCTAAATGCTTCAGTTTGTAGTCTCAACCCCTAACTCTCTGGGTGGCCTGTGGAGTTTCAGGTTTGGTGTGCAGGGTATAGAATTAGAATCTCAGATTCACTACCATGACAAAGGCAAGTTCAATGTCATGATTGACAGGAGACCATCCAATAGAAAACTGTCTGGTGAACAGAAGGGTCAGGTGGAGGAGGGCGTGAGCTCATGGGCTATTGTTCACTCAGTCCCGGGTTTCCTGCATCCCTTTCCTGTTTTCTGTTACTTCCCTTGCTTTTCTTACACAGGGATGAGGAGGCTGCTTACCTATTTGACTTAGATTCTGGCTTGTTTTTTTCCTCCTGGAAACAGCATCTTATTACATAGCCTAACCTGGCCTTCAGCATGTCTCCTGCCTCAGCCTCCAAATGCTGGGATTACAGGTGTGTGCTGCCATCTCTGACTTGACATTGATTCTCGAATTTCTGAAACAGCCTTTTCTCTGCCTTACTTCTACTGCTAGGTGACATCGGAAGATGCACTGGGTCTCAGAGCTCTTTCAAAAGGCAAAGCAACTGCCTCTGATTCTTTCTTGACAAGAGGGAGAGCAGCGTCCTCCCTCCCCCACACAATCACAGGGTATCCTTGGGCAGCACGGGGCCTTGGGGTAAGAACAGCAATAAGTGACTAAAACAGGTAACTAAAACCAGAGGGGACTTGGTGGCTGTGTGCCTCCCTTGGCGCAGTGCTCAGCTTGCCAGCAAGGCGGTAGGGCAGTATAAATCCAGAGACTGGCCGTAGTCCCAAGCAGCATGCTGAGCACGCTACCCATTTCACAGATGAGGAAATGCTCATTTCCCAGGCAGACCAGTTTCCTTTACGGACACTTGCTAAAGAAGCCTGACACACTTGTCACAGTGACATAAACCTCAGCCTCTCCATTATCTGTTCCTGAACTCCAGGCCGGTGGAAAAGCCTGCTGCTGTGCTTAGTAGTTTCCCCACCTGTTGTAAACCAGGAGGAACAGTCAGGGCTCAGGCCAACCATGCTGGTTCTAACACCCACGTGCTTGCCCCTTAGTTCTCACTGAAAGCCCACAGCTGAACAGGCCACAGGATGCTGAGCTAACAAGAGCCCAGCCTCTGTACAACAATGGTTCAGAGGAGCCACTGAGCTGCATACCACACACACACACACACACACACACACACACACACACACACACAGTCACGCACACCTGTCCGCACACACGAATGAGTGCATGTGTGCATGTATATGGATATTTTGCCTACATACATATATATATGCTATATTTTCACCTGGTGCCCACGGGGCCCAGAAAGGGATGTTGGATCCCTTGGGACTGAAGTTACAGATGATTGTGAACTCCCAATAGGTGCAGAGAAATGAGCCTGGGTCCTCCACAAGATCAACAGTATTCTTAACTGCTGAGCCATCTCCGGTCCCAGACTTCCCTTTGACTCCCCCACCACAGGAATGCTAGACTTTTCCCTTGTGTTCCACCTACTCAATTCTGGAATGAGTCTTAAAGGAAAATGACCATCTGGTAAGCCATTTGTTGCTGGGCACTTCTGAGTTTCTGCTCATTCCTCTTTATGTCCACTGTAGAAGGGTGTGTAAATGCTCCGCCCCCGAAGTGCACTATGAGTTGGAACTCCACCAGGTTCCTTAGAAGCATCCGGCCGAGCCCCATAGAGGCTCAAGCACATGGCCAGCTAGGAAGGCTCTGGGAGTCTCTGTCCTTTGGTCCACCATTCTACATCAGATACGAGCCAGAGGCTTAGCTGTAGGTTCTGTATCTTCTATAAGCCCTGCAACGGGTATCCATGGCGGGGAAAGATGAGGGGATAATGGTGCTTCAGGCTCAGCAGATCTGAGAAGTTTAGTACTGATCCCAGAGGAGAAATGGGCTTTTAACCCCACTGGGCACGAAGCTCTTTATAGCCCGGCATGGGTGGGGACAGCACCCATGTCCCCAGTATACTCATTTCTCTTGTCTATGAGACCTGTTCATTTGTAAAGGCTTCAGAGTCTGGGCCAGCAGGCCAGGTGCAGCTGGCCGGGTGCTGCAATCTGCGTTAGCAATGAGCAACCAGAACTTCCTCCTTCAAAGCCCTAGGCTGCCCGCCCCCCTCCTTAGGCTTGTCCACCACCTGCAGTTTCTGATTTATTGGTCAAGCCTTTTAATTCCTTAATTGGTTCTAACTAAGTTTCCTCTGAACCTCCAAGCTGTTTTATTCAAATAAAGGGTACCAGTTGTCAGGCTAGAGCCCCCTTCTCTGCCTCTCAGTTCTCCCGGCTCAAATTAAACCTATCTGTCGTCACTGACCTAATGATATTACCGACCCTGAGTCTTATTAAATTGGCAAGCCTGCCCACCTGCGAGCATAGAAGCCATTTCTCCTTATTAGATAATGACGCCTTCATTAAGAACACGGCCATTTGCCACTTGAAGACTAAACACCAGTGTAGTAGAAAGAGGGACTCCTGATCCTGTTGGTTCAGTAGCTGGGTGACCTTAGGTAAGTCGTTTCTCTGAAGCCTCAACAGCAGTACAGCCTCCAAAACTGGAGTGGGTATTGTTTGGTTCTGTGTTTTTCCTCAACATAATGAGGGGCAAGCCCTCGCTTTTACGGTGGCTTGCTTCTTCAGGTGCTTGAGCCGGTCAGGTCTCCAAGTCCAGACAGGAACTCCATAGCCCACAGCATGTTTTGAGAGATGCCTACCATGGGAGATAGGATGAATCAGGGAGACTACATAACCACAGAAGCAGGAGCACACACTAGGTCAGGATGAATCGGGGAGACTACATAACCACAGAAGCAGGAGCACACACTAGGTCAGGATGAATCACAGACTACATAACCACAGAAGCAGGAGCACACACTAGGTCAGGATGAATCAGGGAGACTACATAACCACAGAGGCAGGAGCACACACTAGGTCAGGATGAATCAGGGAGACTACATAACCACAGAAGCAGGAGCACACACTAGGTCAGGATAAATCAGAGACTACATAACCATAGAAGCAGGAG
>CM052721.1:7913542-7939757 GCA_028551405.1 Uromys caudimaculatus | reverse complement strand
GGGAGACTACATAACCATAGAAGCAGGAGCACACACTAGGTCAGGATGAATCAGGGAGACTACATAACCACAGAAGCAGGAGCACACACTAGGTCAGGATGAATCAGGGAGACTACATAACCACAGAGGCAGGAGCACACACTAGGTCAGGATGAATCAGGGAGACTACATAACCACAGAAGCAGGAGCACACACTAGGTCAGGATGAATCGGGGAGACTATATAACCACAGAAGCAGGAGCACACACTAGGTCAGGATGAATCACAGACTACATAACCACAGAAGCAGGAGCACACACTAGGTCAGGATGAATCAGAGACTATATAACCATAGAAGCAGGAGCACACACTAGCTGGGAAACCAGAGAGACCAGAAAGGTGACCTTGGACTGTGCTGCTGGGCTGTTCAGGAGACCTCTTCAGATAAGGCCTGAGCCCTGGGACTTTTCAATTTTGGAGCATCATGATGGAGTACGGTTGTCTGACTGCCTGGCCCTTTAAGGGTGCTCAGTAAGTAGTTGTTGAATGAGTGAGGAACTGAGGTTCCTTCACTGGCGGGATCTGATCCTTACATACAAGGAGAGCTGTCATTATGGCCACTCACAGAATCATGTTGTTTCCTGCAAACTTTGGGTAACACAACTGTTACATTAATCTGAGCTAAAATTGAGCTGATGCTGAAAGTTCCAGGCCATGTAAGAGTTTGTTTTCAAAGACTTCAGAAATGCCATGTACATGAGGACAGCCTGAGATGGGGGGAAATGGGGGGTCTTACCACTACCAGGAAGGTCTGGAAGGTCTAAAGGTCTGAC
The DNA here is from genome assembly GCA_028551405.1 of Uromys caudimaculatus. Taxonomy (NCBI): domain Eukaryota; kingdom Metazoa; phylum Chordata; class Mammalia; order Rodentia; family Muridae; genus Uromys; species Uromys caudimaculatus. The sequence goes on along the minus strand of CM052721.1, from coordinate 7,938,945 downwards.
CAGGTGTCAGCCTGAGGGGGGAGCAGCGCCTCTGCATGCATCTGTCTCCCCCACCCCCATGCCACATTCCAGAAAGCAGTCTAGCAATGCAGTCCGCTCTTGAGAAGGAAAGGTTATGTCAGGAGCAAAGGGTTTCCCAGCGGGGACTGAGACAGACTGTCACTTCTGAGGAAAGCTGTCGTGTGGAGACCTCCAGCCTGACTCTTTTGCCTGAGCAGTGGTATTCACTGACTGGCAAGTGATGCAGGCTTACTCGTCCACAAGTGTTAATCGAGTGCTCAGGCCCCGGGAGACATTGCAACCCCAAGCTCTGGTCCCTTGGGTTTCAAAGCCTGCCCGTAAGAAAGAAGACAGAGGACAGAGTGTTCAAGGCAAGATGGAAGGAAATAAGACTTGGTTGAGGCAGATCAAGAAAATTAAATCCAGTGTCTAAACCCTTCCTCCCCTTTCTAGTCATTGAGACTAAGCAGTTCAGTGGAGATCAGAAAGGACCAGAGTTGGGTGTTTTTGGTTTTGTCTGATTTACTTGTGGATTCAAAGAAGCCTCTTGCAGGCTGTGGTGGTATACATCTATAAACCCAGTACTTGCTAGGCTAAGGTGGGATTGTGAGTTCAAAGCCAGCCTGGGCTACAGGTTACATAGCAAGGCCTTGATAGGAATGAAGAGGTCTCTTAATTTTTTTTTTTTGTTTCATGTGTATGTATATGCTCATAGGTGTATGTATGTATGCTGTGTGTGGAGACCAGAAGAGAGCATTAGATCCCCTGGAACTGGAGGTGCAGATGGTTGAGAATTGTCATGTGACTACTGGGAATGGAACCTGAGTGCTTTGAGGAGCAGCAAGTGCTCTTAGCTGCTGGGACATCTCTAGTTCTGAGGCCTCTTTACCTCTCTTAAATGATGGAGGTAGGCTGGATATGGGGGTGCACACCTTCAATCCCAGTACTTAGGAGGCAGAGGCAGAAGGATCGCTGGTCTGAGTAGGAATTACAGGACAAAAGTATAAAATGAGACCGTTTCAAAGAAGAAAAGAACAGAAAAGGTAGAGACAAGTTTTCTACGGTGTCTACTATATTTCTCACAAAATATTCCTTTCCCTTCACACCTCCGAGAGCATCCTGGAGGCCATGTACTTGCCGGTACCTCTGCCTGGATTCTCACCCACGGGTCTTCTCATGTCACAGACTTTTGTGATTCTTTACTTCCTCTGTCCATGGTCCTTCTAAAGGAAATCCCCGCCCCCTTTTCCTCTTCCCTTTCTACTGTCTTCAAACTGATTTCCCACCAGAGTGTAAGCTTCTAGGAGTCAGACTGTGCTAGGACTGCTGGGTGTGGGCACGTAGACAGGAGCCCGAGTGCTCCGGGTCTGCCTGAGTCACGGGTCCTGGGGAGAGGTACTTAGGCCAGGCTGCCCTACTATAAACTCTCTTCCTTCCACCCAGGCAACAGTGCATTCAAGTCACCAGATGCATTCAAAGTGTCCCTTCCTCTCCGCACAAACTACCTGTATGGCAAGATCAAGAAGACGTTGCCCGAGCTGTACGCCTTTACCATCTGCCTGTGGCTGCGGTCCAGCGCCTCGCCAGGCATCGGCACGCCATTCTCCTACGCTGTGCCTGGGCAAGCCAATGAGATTGTGCTGATAGAGTGGGGTAATAACCCCATCGAGCTGCTCATCAATGACAAGGTGAGGCCTGCTGGAACTCCACCCTGGTGCAGGGGAGTAGACCCTGGAGAAGTCAGTGCTTGCTGCCTTTCGGTAGCACACAGAGCAGATCCTGACCAGCCACAGTGTTTCAGCTACTGACTAGGAGTGTGGTGGTTGCCCTCCTCGGCATGGAGGGGGTACTTCCTCTCCAGAGGAATGACCATGGGATGGGGGGGCAGAGGGTATCTGCAGCCTACGGAGACCCTAGCTCCAAGTCGGGACAACAGCAGGCAATTGAGGATCCCTGTGTCACAGGAGTGGAAGGAGTAGGAAGGCAGGACCCCACATAGAGAGGCAGCCTTTGTGGCTCCCCCTAAACGCTCTGGCCGAGGGTACCTGTGTGAGAGTGTGGACATACAGTTTAAAGGGGTCATGTTTATTGCGATAAAATGTACACATGGCAAAACTGACCTTTTAAATGTACATTTCAGTTTGAGCTAGCCTTGGCAAATGCAGACATAAAATCACACCACAATAAACATATGAAGCAGTCCCACTGCCACGCTCCCCCTTGCATAGTCAACTCCTGCCCGTCTCAGCCCCTAGCAACTGTTCTTTCTGCCTTGCCTTTCCCAGAGCAGATGCTCTGATTCCACAGGCAGTAAGGACTCTGATCTCCTTGAAAGACTAGTTTTGAGCCTCTGACCACTGAGCCACCTAGTTGGGCGTGGCGGCACACTTTCTAAGAGCTTGGGAAGCTAATGCAGGATGGCTGACTTTAAAGCCAGCTTGTGTCACACAGCAAACCCTGTCTTTAGACAAAACAGCTGAAGCAGACTTTTCTCCTAAAGTCAGACCCAACACGATAAAAGAATGTCCTTAGGCCAGCATGTGAATGGCTGCCCCAGCCTCCATTTGGGAAGGGTGAAGAAGAGACCCTTGCCTGTCTATGATCTTTATCAAACTGCCACTGGGTGGAGTTTGTCTTCTTTGGGAGCACTGAGGAGATGTTGGCAGTTCTGTGGAATGGAGTGAACCTTCCAGGCTTCTAGCAGGAACAGCTTTCCTGAGCCAAAGGTGTATTGTTCTAAATAACACTGTAATCCCTGAGAGTCTTCTTTTCCTCTCTCTTTAGACCTCTTGTAAACATCCAATTCCTGGGAGGGAGACTTCAGGTTACTAGGAGACCAACAGTAACACCAGCATAGCCTTGTGCCCACAGGCTTCTGGGGCTTGCCTGTAGCTGAGTGTGGGGTCTATATGTGCACACCCCTGTACTGTGCTGACACACACATGCATATAGAGGTCTCCTGACCTTTGCTTGACACAGGCAAGGCTTGGTACACACACACACACACACACACACGCACGCACACACACACACACACACATCTCTCTTAGTGCTACCTGTCAGGTTCTGCACAGAGCCCAGGCTAGCATGGGAGTTGGTAGCCAGGCCCAGAACCAAGAATGCCCAGTGTCCCGAGGCTTCGCCCAGTCTCCTGATTGTCACACACACAAGCAAGTGGGGTTTGGTGTGTCACTCCCAAGACAGGGAAGGGAATCCCAGCAGGACTCCCGGACTGTGGGAAGAGTAACCCAGGTGACGTTCTACTCCCTTCCCTGGAGGAATCCATGGGATCCGGACCGGGCAGGTCCTCACCTGCACGTTGCTCTCCGCAGGTCGCACAGCTGCCCCTGTTTGTTAGTGACGGTAAGTGGCACCATATCTGCATCACCTGGACCACCCGAGACGGCATGTGGGAAGCATTCCAGGACGGGGAGAAGCTGGGCACTGGGGAGAACCTGGCACCCTGGCACCCCATCAAGCCAGGGGGTGTACTCATCCTGGGGCAGGAGCAGGTGGGTACTCTCTCACGGGTGCTCTTGCCCAAGGGATCTGTCTCCCAGACCCTGCCACTGTGTCCTGACAGCCAAGCTCCCTGGCTGTGATGACAAAGAGCTGTGGGAATGGCCTTGTAGTCACAGGGTCATCTAGTGGCTCAGGTCCAGCTGCCTCGTGGGGTAAACACTATAGGAAGGTGCCCCCCGTGTCCCTGGGGGTCCCTGCCTTTGGCCTTGCCTGGTACACAATGGTAGGACTGAAATCTCCCCAGAACTATTTGCTCAGGGTCCCAGAATCTACCAAAGGCCACTTAGGAAATGTCTAGTACGCTTGTGGAGGACACAGGAAGAAAGGTGATCTGGGACACTTGCTATCCCAGGTGACAAAGAAGCCAGCAAGTCCTGGGCAGAGAAGAGCTAGCATAGTGAGCACTGAGCACTTGGGGGCTTGCAGTCTCATGCATGGCCTCCTTCCTCAGGTCCACTGCTTCTCCCCTGAAAGGGACTGAGAGTCAGGCTTTAGGCAACTGTCCTCCCCTTCTGCCTCAGTTTCTCCTGTGTGAAGTGGGTGGTATGAGTAAAGCCATTTCCAAGGCCTAAGTGCCATGGGGCTTCAGGACCTGTAGAATTCATGGTTCCCTCCATCTTGCGTCCCTGGAGAGTCGGGAGGCCAGCTCTGCTTGTGAACCTATCCCAAAGTGCCTGTTTCCGTTTCCCAGGACACGGTGGGAGGCAGATTTGATGCCACGCAGGCCTTTGTTGGAGAGCTTAGCCAGTTCAACATATGGGACCGTGTCCTCCGGGCGCAAGAGATCATCGACATCGCCAACTGCTCCACGAACATGCCCGGAAACATCATCCCGTGGGTGGACAACAACGTCGATGTGTTTGGGGGGGCATCTAAGTGGCCCGTGGAGACGTGTGAAGAGCGTCTCCTGGATTTGTAGCTACCTTCTCCCTTCCCAAGGCCAGGAGCGGGCTGTTCTGGGGAGTTCAAGGCCACCTACTCCCCAGTGCAACTAAAACCTCTGGCCTGAACAGGAAAGAGCCTGAGCCTCTAAGGCAGGCTGTGTGGCCACCTTTGTCTTAGGCTCATTTGTTCCTTACTGTTTTGTCGGGTTTTGGGGGGGTAGTGACAGAATCCCTAGGAAGAGTCCTGAGCCACTTCCTACTGGGGTTTCTAGTAGTCTGTGAGCCTCTCCACCAGTCCCTGTAAATGCTAATGCAGCCCAGCCCTGCCTGTCATTTTGGGTCCTTGGTGTCTCATGTGTGCTTCTTGTCTGTCCCCTTTGATGGCTGTGCGGTCATCCTACTGGGGTGGCCCAGGTCCCTTGTGTGTGTAGCACATCCCTGCTTTTGACTGAACACAGAAGCTACCCGCCCCTGCAACAGGGCCTCTCCCTCGGTGTCATGTGCACTCTGGTTTCCCTCCGAGGGAACTGCAGATGGTGGAGGGCCAGCTGCCCAGACAATCCCCAGCATCCCCAAAGCAGACTCCCCACCATGGAGAAGGGCCCCCCAGCCTCCCCACCCCGTCCACCTCTCAGACCCGTGCTTCTGAGGGTCATTGCTGGGTTGGCTTTGAAAAGCTGCTCTTCTCACCTGGTGCCAAAAGTTCACTCGCAGCTTCTACAACATTCCGTGGGGTTTGGGGATTTGCTTTATTCCCCACAAAAGATGAACAGCCATTAGAAGCCCCCCCTCCTTTTGATGCTCAGCCCACTGTGAAGAGTGAGCTTGTTTTGTAAGCCACATTGGTTCCTGTGAGCATCTGACTGTCCCCCATCGAGTATTTCCCCCGGAACTGGAGATTCGGGTGTCATTTGGCTGCTACTTGCTTAGTGACTCCAGGCTGCATCATAGATCATAATTTATTTTAAAGAGAGTGATTCTGTGGGGAAATTTATAAAGCGATAAATATTATATATTTTATTTTTCATACATGTTTGAATTGCGGATCCATGGATGCTCCATTTGTAGGACCAGCTTGACGTGCCCGTCGTGACATTGTACGCCACAAGAGCTCTTGTGATGATGGAATTTTGATTAAAATGCACTGGAAGATGCTTTGAGCTTCGTCTTCTCTCTCTCCCTCTCTCTCCCTCTCTTACTCTTCTCTCCACCCCTCTCATACGCACACACAACTGGAACCCAACTAGTCTGGGGGCGGGAGGCTTTGTGTTCCCTGGCTAATGCATGCACGGCTGCTTTGGTTTACTGAGACCTGACCCCGGTGGACAGAGTCACAGCTGTACATGAAGGACACGGAGTGTTGATACTTGGGGTAGGACACTGTCCAAGTGTGTCTCCTCCTTCAGCATCATGCTATGGGAGTCCAGCAGACTCTGTCCCCAGCCCATCCAAGGAGGCCCCTGAGCCCTCCTCTGTCCTGTCTCTGTGTAGGTGCTCTTGCTATCTCTCATCTCATTTCTTTAACACAGCTCTCTGAAAGCCAATCTCAATTCACAGGTGAGTTCGAAGAACAAGGAAAAGTGGCATTGGGGTGTGTGTGCGTGTGTGCACACGCACGCACACACATGCATGTGTATATACCATTGGGTTTATGTGTAGAGGTCAGTGGAAAGACTTAGGTGTTGGTCCTTCCTTTCCTCCTTGTTTGAAACGGGGTCTCTTGTTTGCCTCTGTGTTCAGGCTACCTAGCTTCTTATTTCACCGGAGGAAATGTTGCGTTGCAGACCCTTCTGTGTACTCTGGTCCTCAAGGTTATGTGGCAAGAGCTTTATCTACTGAGAAGTCTCTTCAGCCCCTTCCCCACTTTTTAATGTCAAGACTCTCACCGACCTGGAAACTCCCAAAGTAGGCTCGGCTGCCCTGCTCTCTTCAGCACTGGGCACAGAACCTAGGTCCTTTTGCAAGCACTTTATCAAGTGTGTGCTCTTCAGCCCAGGTTTTGGACTTCTATAGCTAGTGAGAGGCAGACCGGAGTCACAGCCAGCCTTTGGACCTGGAGGCCTTGTGTCTTCCCCTGCTCGCTCCTAGTCACCTCTGCCTTCCAGTCTTTGGTTCTGCAGGGCCAGATGCCACCGCACCCTCTCAGAGCCCCCTCTGTGTGCCCACCTGGCTCAGGCTGGCATGGTGACAGTCTCTTTACTGTCACCAATGTCCATTTGTGTAGCTACTCTCTTGGCAACGGCAGAGCAATGTTTTCAACTATATGGAAGTAGCGTCTAACAGTGGGGTCACCTGACATCGTATGCCAGATCGACTTCATTCTGAGGCTCAGTGGGACTCAGCCTCCCAAACCAAGACTGGTGGGTCCTAGAGGTCTCTGAAGTCTATTTTCAATGTGAATTATTACTTGGCAGACTGAACATCATTAGTGTTGAGTAGAACATGAAATTAGGCCAGATGCCCTGCTTGGGGGCCTTTGGAGTTCTACGTGATTAGGCTGGTGGAGAGCAGTTTATTTTTAATCTCTTTCATGTTGAGACTACCAGCCAGGCAGCGCTCCACAGAAAGGTACCTAGTGGGGAGCAGGGAGATGGTTCGGTCTGGAAAGTGCTGTGCAAGCAAGGGGCAAGCAGATTCCTAACACCCATGTTTTATAAAGCTGAGGATGAGGTCTCAGCACCTATAACACCAGTTCTAGTGGGGGCTGGAGGGAATGGGAGTCAGGGGAATCCCTGGAGCTCATTGGCTGGCTAGCCTAGCCAATCAGTGAGCCCCAGGATCAGTGAGCTGCCCTATCTCAAAATACAAGATGGAGAGTGATAGCAGCAGAAGAGACTAAATTCACCTCTGGTCTGCATGCACGCTCTTGGGTGCACAACCATCCCACTATCCACACACACACATAAGGTGCCTTGGGAGTTTCTCGTCAGGTACTGAGCTGACTCACCTCTGTCTCTTGGTGCTGCCTCGAGGGAAGCCCTGCCCAGCCAGACTGCTTTCTTTCTGTGAGTGGGGCAGCTTGGGAACCCAGAGTATGGGGTCACGAAGTACTCCCTGCTGACCTGCCCTAAAGAGCCCCCCACCCAGCCCTAATCTTTATCTTACTGGTCCTATCATACATTTGAGTTCCTGGAGAAGAATCATCCATGCAGACTAAGGAGATGGCTCAGTTGGTAAAGCTCAGACCTAGCAAGCCGAATAGGGACCTGAGTTCTGAGTTCAATTCCCAGAACCCACATTTTAAAAGCTGGGCATGGGTCCAGTCATGGCAGCCCACACCTTTAATCCCGGTATTTGGGAGGCAGAGGCAGGAAGGTCTTTCTGAGTTTGAGGCCAGCCAGAATACACAGTGAGACCCCCGTCTCAGAAAAAATTAAGAAGTTAAAAACCATGAAGAGACACACTTGTAATCTCAACTACCTGGCCAGCCAGTCTAACCTAAGAGAGTTCCAAGCCAGTGTGAGGCCTTTGTTTTAAAAGGGAAGACTGGCTGGCTCAGGGAACCTTGCTGAAGGAGAGGAGCGAGGGATGTGAGCACCGTCGGATCAGAAGTTCTGCGGGATGCTGTCTTCGGGACCGACATGGGTACTGCGACAGTGAACTCACGGCAGCTGAACTTACTGCTTTAGGACCACTAGGACTCTGAGGAGATAGCATGGCCAAGGCAACTTACAGAAATGAAGCAGTTCACTGTGTGCTTGCTTTCCGTTTCAGAGGCGCAACCCATGGTCATCACGGGAGGAAGCGTGGTGGCAGGCATGTAGGCATGATGTTGGCGCAGTGGCTGAGAGCTTACATCTGATCCTCAAGATGGAGGCGGGGGGGGGCGGAGAGAGAGAGAGGGAGGGAGAGAGAGAGGTCTCAAAGCCCACTCCCACTGACACACATCCTAATCCTTCCTAAATAGTCCACCAATTAGGGACCAAGCATTCAAACATGAGCCTATGGGGCCCATTCTCATTCAAACCACCAGTTACCTACACAAGACCTGTCCGGGCTCAACCCAGGAAGGTAGGTCAACACTCCAACAGGCAGCAACAGTTGGATCCAGAGATGACATGAAGGGGCTAGGGGAAGTGCTAAGGGACGGGGGTAGGGGTGGATATGACCCGTGGGTAACCAAAGGGCCTCGGTGGGGGTGGGGGGTGGGGCCGGTATGACCAAGATACACCATCTACTTCTGTGAAGTGAAAGAATAATTAAAAGAAAGAAAACAAGTTGGGCTGCTCTTGAGGAATACTACCCAGAGGTGACCTCTGACCAACACACTCACGCATACAATCAGCCCTAGAATCCTGTGAGTTCCTCACGTCTTGAGGGAGACCCACAGACTCTGTCTACCAACTCAAAATACTTCCTTTTGCTTGAGGCTGATGAGCATCTCCATAGCGAACTTGCTTCTCTAATAAGGACGCCCTTTGGATTGTCTTGTTGGTTAAGGATTGCCGTGGAAACCAGGTGATCAATGATTCATTCTTGAGAAAGTGAAAACAGCAGCTAAAACCAAGGTAGACTGGCGCCAGGTATCTGCTGAGGAGGCAGCGGGCTGCTGGTCCTTTCAGATCCAGGAAGCCAGCGCCAGCTCTCACTCGCTGTAGGGAGGTCTTGGAGAGAACGGAAAGCAACTTTCCTTTTGAACACGGGGATTTATTTTATCAACGTGTGTATGTGCGTGAGTGAGCATGTGTGTGCGCGATCTCATGTAAGCTCCTGGTTTTCACGTGGAAAGCAGCGGAGAACTTGTGGGAGTTGGTTCTCGCCTTCTAATGGTATGGGTCCCTGGAATATAACTCAAGTTGTCAGGCTTGGCTGACGCCTTCACTTGCTGAGCACTCTCATGGGCCTTGTTTTGATGGCATTACTGGGAGGTGGTAGACTATCAGAGGTAGAGCCAAGTTTCACTAGGTAGATTCATCATTTATTCTCTCTCTCTCTGTGTGTGTGTGTGTGTGTGTGTGTGTGTGTGTGTGTGTGCATGTGTGTGCTCGCGCGCATGTGTGAGCGAGCAGACGCATGTGTGTCTGTCTGTCTCTGTCTGTCTGTCTGTCTCTGTCTCTCCCCCTTCCTGGCTACCATGAGAGAGATGTTTTGACCCACATACTATCTTTGACATGATTTCTTTCCTTGCCACTGCCCAGCCCATGTCCGATGCTCACCGGGGCTGGACTGGAGAGAGGGAAGCTTAGCCAGGCGACCATGGGTGGGTGCAGGCAGGATCATGGTCCGCAGTGAGTGTGAGGGCAGCATCCAGAAACAGCTTCAGAGAATGGTTCCGTTTACTGAGGGGGAGGGGGACAAAGACTATTTAAACCTTTGGGGTATAAGCAGGGGCTGCTGGAGTGAGTGTATCTTTGGCTGTAGCCGAGGTGCTGGGGATACCTCATTTACATGACCTAACATGGGGAAAAGAAGTTTAACCTGGTTACCTGCTACATGACCTTCCTCCTCTAGTGAGGCAAAGGTGGGGGGCACAGGACTAAATGTGCTGGAGCATGCAGGTCTGAGGCATGCGGGGGGGGGGTCCTCACCAGGATGAGATTCCTGCGCTTTGAACACACCTTGACCCCACTCTTGTTCCAGGTCTGTGCCTCCTGGTCCCATGGTTCCTAGGCCCTATCTCTACCCGGTTTTGTTTTATAAAGGGGAATTATCACAGTCGCCATCCTCCAGGTTGGGAACGGTTTGGTACTGAACCAGAACCTGGTCAGTAGTGGATTGGTAATGTTGCTTACTTGCTGCTTTAGAAACAGGATGGGATGGGGAGCCAGTAGGAGAGGGACCCCAATGGCCACTATGAGGCCAAGGAAGGGAAGAAACCTAGCCACTTGTACTGGCTGGTTTTGTGTCCACTTGACACAAGCTGGAGTTATCACAGAGAAAGGAGTTTCAGGTGAGGAAATGCCTCCATGAGATCCAGTGGTAAGGCATTTTCTCAATTAGTGATCAAGGGCGGAGGGCCCTTGTGGGTGGTACCATCTGTGGGCTGGTAGTCTTGGGTTCTATAAGAAAGCAGGCTGAGCAAGCCAGGAGAAGCAAGTCAGTAAGCAGCATCCCTCCATGGCCTCTGCATCAGCTCCTGTTTCCTGACCTGCTTGAGTTCCAGTCCTGACTTCCTTTGGTGATGAACAGCAGCATGAAGTGTAAGCTGAATAAACCCTTTCCTTCCCAGCTTGCTTCTTGGTCATGATGTTTGTGCAGGAATAGAAACCCCGACTAAGACACCACTAGAGGGATTGAGTACCAAGATGTGGGGGTACCTGGGGCATAGCGAGCTCAGAGATCTCAGCAGAGATCCGTAGGCACCTGTCTGTTCTGTTCCACAAGCCCATATTCATTCACATAGAAGCAACATTCCCCAAAAGTCCAGCATCAGTCCCTCCCTGTCCAGCAGTCAGTAAGTCCAGAGCCCCCCCATTTTGTAGAACAACCCCCACTAGGGAGATGATCTGTCCCTGGAGGGATTCAAGACTGTCCGTGGAGGGGGGGGGACAAGACCTGGTCAAGCGTGTCCTGGAAGATGCCAGCCAATGGTGTGTTTGGGTGAGGGCTGTGCCAGCAGCTCCTGTGATGCCCGGCTAGACAGTGGGACCCAGACGCCTGAGCAGAGGGATGAAGAGCTCGCTGCAAGGCCAGTTCTTCAGGCTCATAGAGATAAACCTGGGGACAATCATTACAGGGGTGCAGAAACCTGGAAGAGGCGGTTTAACTCAGGAACTGGTAAAAGTGATTGCACCAGACAAGGGGAGGGAGGCTAGCATGTATTGAATTGGTGACCTTGATGTTGGGGGGACAGGTAGGAAAGAATGTTTCGTAACTTTCATGTGTGTAAGGGCCCATGGGGTTCATGAAGCGAGTTGCTAATGGCAACAGGTTCCAATAGTGGTGACCTCTCATGTCACCCCACTGACTCCATCCCCCACCCCATCTGCACTTTATAGTGGTTGCATTGTGTGCCCCCAGCAGCCCGGAAAAGCCTAGGAGTGCATGCTGTGCTTGTAAGCAAATGGGGTTCTCTCCTTCCCTCATGCATGCACCTTTTGGCTGTGAACTCCTCGGGGGAGGCAAAGGTGGAGGACACAGATCTATGTGCACTAGGACATGCAGGCTGGGAGCGGGGGGGGGGTGCTCCCTAGCCGCACAGGCCCACAGCACTGGGGCCAAGTGACCTTAGACTGAGCCCTCGGAAACCAAGAGCTGAAAGAAGCCTTCCTCCTTTGTAGTGATTTTCCTTAGGCATTATTTTTTGTCACAGGTGGTGAAAAGCAGGCTGCCACAGCCAGAGGAATGGCCACAGAACGAGGAGAAGTCGGAGAAGGGGAGTGAGACAGGGCCAGACTGTAAAGGGCCCAAGCTCAGAGCTTACTCAAGGTGAGGCTAAAAAGGTGGAGGTTAAACTGGGAAGTGTGGAGATGGGGTAGGGTGGGGTGTATTTGTGGTGTGTGTGTGGTATATGAACACACATGCATGCAGGTGCATTGCCTATGCACACTGAGGCTAGAGGTGGGCATAGCGTGTTCTATCACTCTCTGCCATAGTCTCTTGAGACAGAGTCTCTCACTGAACCCAGAGTTAGCCTGGTAGCCAGCAGTGATTCCCCTGTCTTTGCTCCCTGTAGCATTGGAGTGACAGGAGCACACACATGCTGTGACGGTTTGCATATGGTCAGCCCAGGGAGTGGCATGATTAGAAGGTACGGCCCTGTTGGAGGAGGTGTGTCACTGTGGGCGTGGGCTTAAGACCCTCATCCTAGCTGCCTGGAAGCCAGTATTCTGCTGGCAGCCTTCAGATGAAGATGTAGAACTCAGCTCCTCCTGCACCATGCCTGCCTGGACACTGCCATGCTCCTGCCTTGATGATAATGGACTGAACCTGTAAGCCAGCCCTAATTAAATGTTGTCCTTTTAAGAGTTGCCTTGGTCATGGTGTCTGTTCACAGCAGTAAACCCCAACTAAGACACATGCTTAGATTTTTAGGTGGGTGCTGGGATTCTAAGTCAGGTGTCATGCTTGTACTAAAAATACCCACTGAGCCATCTCTTTAAGAACCTCTCTCTCTCTCTCTCTCGCTCTCTCTCTCTCTTCCTCCCCCCCCCCCCCATAGTTGGAATATGGACTGGGAATGATTCTAGAAACAGGAAGACTGGTGAAGAACAGCAGCATGTGTCAAGGTAAGAGGTCATGGTGAGCAGAGGGGGTGGGAAAGTAGGAGGTATTAGCATCCATTTAGAAACAGAGTTCTCAAGATTTGCTGCTATATGGTGCTTGGGAGAGATAAATCAAATATGACGTTTTAAAACACTTAAATCCCAAATACAATAAACTCGGGGGGGGAGGCCCAGAAACTTCATAACTGAGTTATGAAATGTCACAGACAGAGTAGGTGCTAGCTCACTTGGCAAAGTGTTCAAGTTACGAGCAGAAGGCCCTGAGTTTAATCTCTAGAACCCATATGGAAAAAATGTGAAAGCCAGGTGTAATGGATTACACTTGCCAGCCAGCCTAGCTTATTTAGTGAATTCCAGGCCAGTGAGAGACTCCATTTCAAAAACAAAACAAGGCCTGGTCCTCAAGGTGGTCCTCTGGCCTTCACAAGCACATCCCGCACAAAACGAGGGAGAAAAAGACTCACCTTAAACAATGATCAGTAATCAGTTGTACAGCTGAATTCTCATCAGAATCTCTAAAGACGAGCCAGAGGGATATCATATCCCAAGCGCTGAGAGAAACAGGCTGTCAATCAAGAATCTGACATCCACCAAAACTATTCCATCAAAGCTGAAGGCAAATTAAGACAGTCCTAAGTACACAAACAAAGACCCGACAAAAGTTAACACTGGCAGGCCCACTCCGTGAGAGATAGTGGAGGGAAGTCCTGCAGGGCAGGACTCAGACCCTTTGCAGTAGCAAAGGTGTGGGCCATACCTGTAATTGTGACATTTGAGAGGCTGAGGCAGGAGAATTTAAGTTTAAGGGCAACCTGGGTTTTATGCTGAGAACCAGGAGGAGGAGGAGGGGGAAAGAGGAGGAGGGGGAGGAGGGGGAAGAATGGAAAGAGGAGGAGGAGGGGGAGGAGGAGAAAGAGGAGGAAGAGGAAGAAGAGGAAGAGGAGGGGGAGGAAGAGGAAGAGGAGGAAGAGGAAGAGGAGGAAGAGGAGGAGGGAGAAGAGGAGAAGGAGAGGGAAAAGGAGGAGGAGGGAGAGGAGGAGGGGGAGGAGGGGGAAGAGGAGGAGGGGGAGGAGGGGGAAGAGGAGGAAGAGGAGGAGGGAGAAGAGGAGAAGGAGAGGGAAAAGGAGGAGGAGGGAGAGGAGGAGGGGGAGGAGACAGGGAGGAGGAAGAGAAGACAGAACCAAAGTACACTTGTTAAGTGTAGCAGTGTGGGAAACTGAAAGACAGTATAAATACAATTTGTGTGTGTAGCTCTTTTCTTCCATGTGATTTAAAAGACAATTACACAAAACAATAACTATAAATTTGCATCGGCAGACATAGAATACAGAAGAGAATGGAGCTATTGTGAAAGCAAAATTTGGGGCACTATTATAATTAAATTAATACTAATCCGAACTAGATCGCTATAAATTAAGATGCTAATTATAGTGCCCAGGAAACCACTTAAGAGAGTGGTTCAAAAGAATGCATTCAAAAGAAGAAATAGGCCTAGAAGCTGGGAGTGGTGGCGCACACCTTTCGTCCCAGCACCTGGGAAGCAGAGGCAGGTGGATCTCTGTAAGTTCGAGGCCAGCCTGGTCTACATAGTGAGTTCTAAAACAGTCAGAGCTATGTAGTGAAACCCTCAAAACAAAAAAGGAGGAGGAGGAAGAGGAGGAGAAGGAAAGAAATAAAAGGCAGAAGGAAAGACAGACAGAAAGAAGATAGATAGATAGATGATAGATAGATAGATAGGTAGATAGGTAGGTAGGGAGAGAGAGAGAGAGAGAGAGAGAGAGAGAGAGAGAGAGAGAGAGAGACTGGAGAGATGGCTAAGCCGTTAAAAGTTCTGACTGCTCTTTCAGTGATGGAGCTGTCCCCAGGCCCAGTGTCAGTGGCATCAGCAGTGATGCTGGTGGTGGCAGTGGCAGTAGAGGCTCTGAGCCCACACACTGCGCAGGGCCCATGTTTCTCCTCAGAGCATCCTCAGCACAGTATGGCGAAGATGCAACCAGTGAGTGTGGAGGGGAGGGGGAGTCCTTCCTCCAATCCTGTCAGCCATGGCTTGTGCTGAAGTCAAGACCCAGACCTGCCCTCCTCCAGAGGCACGCAGATACCATCAGGTTAGATGGCACAGAGCGACTTTAAGGCTAGCCCAACCTCATATGCCGCTCTAAAATGCCAGCTGGGGAGATGGCTCAGCAGTTAAGAACACTTGTTGCTCTTGTAAGGACTTAGATTTGGTTCCCAGCACTCACAACCATCCATAGCTCCAGTTCTTGGGGACCCGGTGCAAAGCCGCCTTCTGACCTCCAGGGGCCCCAGGCATGCATACCACACACACACACACACAGAGAGAGAGAGAGAGAGAGAGAGAGAGAGAGAGAGAGAGAGAGAGAGAGAACATTCATATACATAAAGTAAAATAAATAAATCTGAAAAAAGTAAAATGCCAATGGTCTCTCTTTCTCTCTCGCCAGTTCTGTGATTATATGTATCACAGTACCCCGCTTTTTTAGTACCCCAGGGGATTCGAACTTAGATCCTCATCTTAGTGCAGCAAGCGGTTCACTTCCTGAGCCATTTCCCCAGTGCTCACCGTGACGTTTCTTTCCTCTTTCTTTTTCCTTTTTAAACAGAGGGTTTTTCTCTGTTGCCCAGGCTGGCTTTGAACTCACCATACAGCCCAGGCTGATCTCCAACCTGAAGTCTTGCATCCTGTGCCTCCAGAGGGCTGGATGACAGCTTTGAGCATCCACACTGCGAGCATAGAGACTTCTTCATTGCTTCCTGGGTCCACGTGATCCAACCAAGATGAGCCCTTGAACTAAGCTGCCACAGCTCAGAGCAGTCCCTCAACTCTGCGGGGTGTGGGATGGGCGCCGTTTGTACAGAGCGGATTTGACAGTCAGTGGAGGACTCAATGCCTAGGGAAGCTTCTCAAGGCCAGGGCTGCGCACACTCTTTCTATCATGTTGGCCTTGATGGGCTGCTGGTTTTCCCTTTGTTTTCTCAAAGAAACACAAAGCAAATTTACCCGCTCTGCAGAGCGCTCCTGTTCACTGCTGTTGTCAGTGCAAATATTCTCAAGCACTTTTAAAATCCGTTCAAGCAGAAGTAATCAGAGAGGCTTGCAGCTCGGGGTACATTGACATTTCCTTGTCACCTGTTGTCATACACAAGTGAAGAGCCCTGAGGGGACAACGTAGTCAACCCCTGAATTTCTGTGCTTAAGGGTAGGGCATAGATTATGAAAGAGCCACCTCTCAGCTCAGAACTTAGATCCTGCAAAAGAGAGAGAGTGTGTGTGTGTGCGTCTGTCTGTCTGTCTGTCCTAGGATCATGGGTTAGAACTCAGTTTAGATCCCCTACATAAAAAAGTCCAACATGGCTTCCCATGTGTGATCCCAGCACTGGGGGGATGGGGACAGCAGGACCCCTGGTTCTTGCTGGCCAGTCAGTTCCAAGTTTAGTGAGAGACCCTGCCTCAAAAAAATAAGGTGGAGAGAAGCTGGAGAGATGGCTCACTGACTGCTCTTGCAAAGGACCCCCAGTTCAGTTCCTTGTACCCACCACAGTTTGTAACTCCTGCTCCAGGGGATCTGACAAATTCTTCCAGGCTTCAAGAGCATTTACACACCAGTGGCGTCCCTCCATCCACAAATAAAAGTAAATCTTTAAAAAACGATGCTGAAGTGGAGAATGATTGAGAAAGACATTTGGCATCAACACACATGTACACATGCATACACACATATACACACACATACAACATATAAATACAAACACATACACACATACACACACACATATACATACATGTACACACACATATATACACACACACATGCACACATACATACACATATACACATACACACACATATACAAACACATACACACATACATATATACACATATATATACATACATGTACAAACACATACACATATACACACATATACAAACACATACACATATATAAACATACATACCCACATGTACAAATACACATACCCACATATACATACAAACACACATACACACATAGACAAACATACATATACACATACATACATATACTGACATAAACACACACATATACAAACATACATACACACATATACAAACACACACATGCACACACACACTTGGACAGCAAGCATTTTCTCCACCAAGTCATCTGCCCAACCTTATTTTTTCAGTCAGAGTCTCTCACTGAACCTGAAGCTCACCAACCAGACTAGCCTGGTTTGCTGCTTCTGTCTTCATTTCCCCAGTGCCGGGACCACAGGCGTCTTTTTAACCTGCCTTCCAGTGGATCTCATGTAGCAGTGCTTTGTCAAATGAATTATCTCTTAGCTGAATTTTGTCACTGGACCAGTCATCTTGTCCTGCACAACGTTTGTGCTTCTGCACAGCCCGAGGGGTGAATGGCTGTGTCCAAGTCATATCACAATGCTCCTCCAACCTGGGTCCTCCTAGTGGGACCCCTCCTCACAGCCTCCTGTTCTATTTCAGGGGTACCCAGCGCGACCAACACAGAGTAAGCAAATATAGAAGCCACAAGAGGCAAACAAAAAATTCCATGAGCTTCTGCCATGAGTGTGGAAGCAGCTCCCAGGAGAGTTTCCAGAAACATCCTATGGGGAATATTCAGATTTACTCTGAAGGTTGGAACCCAGAGACCACCTATTTACAGAATGGGAAACTGAGGCCCAGACTCTTTAAAAAAAAAAAAAAAAAAAAAAAAAAGAAGTCAAGACCCAACCACATTTGTCTTGGCAGTGTATTCTGCAGGCCTACCTCATTCTCTTGCTAATATGATACATGCAATCCTCTGCAACCCTTAGGATGTAACTTAAAAATAAACGCACCATTTGGCCTATTTGCAAAGCAAGGTGTGTACGGGGATCAGTTAACCTGGGAACCTGCGGTGCTGGAGACTGCCTCGTTGGGACAGTCCAGGGTCCAGTTTCCTTTAGCACTAGGGACACTGGTGACTGCCAGTCCCTGCGGAACACAAGACTCTGAAACCCCGCCTTCCCTCTGCTGAGACTCGCTCTACACACACTGTCCCTGGGCCTAGTGCACTCAGAGCCCTGGCCTAGATTGTGGTTAAACCTGAATACACCTGCAGGCCCCAGCTGGGCAAAGGTGAGCCTCCCGGGGCTGGGATGATGGTAGCACTACACAGCTGGAGTCTGGTTCAGGTATGTGTGTGTGTGTGTGTGTGTGTGTGTGTGTTAGAGACAGGGTCTCTTACCAACCTGGACTTTGCCAATTTGACTAGGCTAGTTGGCTAATGAGTCCCAGGGGTCCACCTGTCTCTGCCTCACTAATCCTGGGATCACAGCATGTGCCGCCATATCCAGCTCCTTAAGGGGGTTCAAGAGGCTTGAACTCATGCCCTCACACTTGTACGCAAGCAGTTTACTGACGGCACCTGCTCCAACCTGAAGCTCTTGATAACCGTCTGCTCTGGAACTCTGGGATTCTTTACAGATCTGGAGATGGAGCCCTTTAGAGGGCTGGAATCCCTTTAGCCACACAAGAGCCCCACCAAGGCAACCAGTTCTTTATTGCCATTACAAAGATGGTGACTGAGGCTTAAGACACCCAACTGGGGCGGCAGAAAGATGGCTCTGTGGGTAAACGTGCTTGCCACGGACCCCATCAAGCTGAGTTCTATTCCTGGCATCCACACGGTGGAAGGAGAGAGCTGACTCTGGAGAGAAGTTGTTCTCTGACCTCCACACGCACACTGTAGCATGCACCCACTATATATATATGGAAGGGATATGTCAAGCCAGGCATTCACAGCGAGAAAAGAGGAGGTTCGCCCCCGAGTCTGGCTCTGAACTCCTATCATAAGAACACCTGTCCTGGAGACCGGGAGAATAAAGCTGAACCCAGACAGTTGCTCACCCAGCCCTGCCCCTAGCAATTATTCCTGCAAGCCTCTGAGTGGCCCCTGGGAGCCCAGGAACAGCCTCCAGTCATCTGCAAGTGCCCAGGGCAAAGTTCTGTTCCCCAAGCCCTGGTTCTCTTCCTCCATCTCCTCTTCTCTCTCTTGCAAATATTTACTGTTGCTTGGAGAGCTGTTGCCATAGTTACCGCATCCTCAGACGCTGAGGGTCCAAGTTGGACTTTCAACTTCAAAATTCAAGAGCAGAGTAAGTGGGTTGCTTCTTAAGACTAAATCCACAGGTAATGGGTCCCATTGCTACAACGCCTTTGTGGGCTGAGTAGTTGGGGAAAAGAAAAGTGGGGTTCTAGAAAGCCCTAGCCTCCACCCCCAGGAACTGTAGAGAGAAGAGAGGTCACATTTGCCTCCCTTGAGAAGGGGACTCTTGTGGTAGGTCGCAGCCTCTAATGACACTGAGTTGAGATGGGTCTACAGTGGATTGGACAGCCACTCCGGTAGTGAGACAAGATTGGTGACCGGTAAATGAATTCTCACCTCATCTTAGTTTCTTTTTCTGTTGCTGTGATAAAACTACAATAGCAACAACCACACACACTCACACTCACACACACACTCACACATACACACATACACACTCACACATACACACACTCACACACACTCACACATACACGCACTCACACATACACACTCACACACACTCACATACACACACTCACACATACACACACTCACATACACACACTCACACATACACACACTCACAATACACACACTCACATACACACTCACACATACACACACATACACACTCACACATACACACACTCACACATACACACACATACACACTCACACATACACACACACACATACACATACACACACACTCACACATACACACACACTCACACACACACTCACACATACACACTCACACACACTCACACCGACTGTTACAAAAAGGGTTTATTCTGGCTCACACACTGGTCAAGGGAACCATCCGTCATGGCAGAGAAGCCAAGACAGCAGGAACTTGAAGCAGCTGGGTCACATCGCATTGCAATCAGGAAGCAGAGAGCGGTGAATGCATGCTGCTGCTCAGCTCCCTTCCTCCACTTACACAGTCCAGGATCCCGGCCATGTTTTCCCACTTAATTAACCTAATCTTTGGGCCATCTGGGGCCTAAAGATAGCCTAAGATAAATTGTAATTAGGCTGTAGACCTGCAACATTACAATCTTTCTACACACTTCTTTCCAAGAATTCTGGTTCATAATCCATAGCAGAGGATAGCCTTGAACTCCTCACTGTTCCCTCGGGCAGACAGGGACCTTGGATTGTGTAAGTGTGGACAAACCAAGCTAAGCACTGCATGCACACACATACTGCTCTCTGCTCTTGGTTATGGATGTGATTTGGCCGGTTCCTTTAACTTTCTGCTGCGATGACTTCCACAGTAACCGACTGTGCCCCTAAACCAATAAACCCTTTCTCTCATAAGTTGCCTCTGCCCAGGTATTTTATCACAGCAATGGGGAAAGAAAGCAATAAAATATAGAATCCTTTTTTCTTAAACTATGAGTCAGCACAGGTTCTCTGAGAAAAACATACACCAACGTAAGATTTTACAGGATTCAATGTACAAGCATAGAAAAAGTAAAGGCAAATAAAGAGGGAGTTATCTACAGCCAAGCTCTGACCCTGCCACAGCCAATGTGACCTCATTGGGAAACCAGTTCTTTGTAGATGTAAACTATGAAGGCTCTCGAGATGAGGTCATCACCAATTAGGGTAGCCCCTGAGAAAAAGGAAGGGGTGTTCAAAGCACGTAGATGAGAGAGGAGAAGGCAGTGTGTGTGTGAAGAAGTCATGCAACCACAGGAGAGGAGAGAGAGGACTCTAGAATCAGCAACCACTGGAGCAGGGGAGGCAGGAAGGCTCCTCCCACACAGCACTCAGGGGAGACAACCGGGCAACAACTTGATTTCAGCTTCCCAGCCTCCTGACTGCCATAGAATGAACACCCGTCGTCTAAGACATCATCTGCAAGCTTGCATCACAACAGTCCGGAAAGTTCACAGTGGGCCAGAGAAGTGGTCTAACCAAGACGGAGGAGGCGAACTTGCTCACCAGAGACTCCAGCATCTCACAGGACTCGGCTGCCTCAGAGTTCCCAGCATGCTTGTCCACGGCTGGCAGCAGATTTTCAGAAGTAAGCCCTTTGGGGAGCTAGGGAGGCAGCTCCTGTAAAATACTTGCCCTGCAAGCACTAGGACCTGAGTCTGATTCCCAGAACCCATATTAAAAGCCAGCTGTGGCAGGTGAAGGCAAGGGAATTCCTGGATCTCAATGGCCAGTTAGCCTCGCCCAACCAGAGACCTTCAGGTCTCAAAAACAAGGTGGAAAACAAAAAAGGAAAACACACATTTATGCACCCACACACACACAGACACACAGACACACAGAAGTGTGCCCTTGAGCCAGCTATGATGACACCCATTAGCTCTCTGAAACAGAGATAAGAAGATTGCCCACAAGTTTGAGGTTAGCCTGGGCTATATGTGAGTTTCCAGCCAGCTAGTGCTCCCAAGCAAGACCTTGTCTCAATTTGCCTACTCCCCTACCAAAATACAAAGTGAATTAATGAATGAATGAAGTGTAACCTTTGTATAGACACAGTGT
Source organism: Uromys caudimaculatus (assembly GCA_028551405.1). Lineage (NCBI taxonomy): Eukaryota > Metazoa > Chordata > Mammalia > Rodentia > Muridae > Uromys > Uromys caudimaculatus. Next base: position 7,917,778 of record CM052721.1, on the reverse strand, counting down.
CAGCTCCAGCTGTTGGGTAGGTACCAGCCCCATGAGAGGAGAATGAACAGACACGTTTTCATGGTCACTCTGGTGTGCACATGGAATGCTAACCCTGGAAAAGGAGATCAAATTACTTTGCAAAAAAGTTTTTAGAAATAACTTTGTGGCCAAGGAAATACTACTAGTCTAAAGGTCTGGATTGTTCCTGCATGGGGCTTATCCCCAAAGTCTGTCTTAGTCACGGTTACTATTGTGATAAAGTATCATGACCAAAAGAAACTTGGGCAGGCAGGAGTTAATTTCATTCACAATTTCATGTCACAAATTCTTTATTGAAGGCAGTCAAGGCTGGAACTCAAGGCAGGAACCTGGAGGCGGGAGGCCATGGAGGGGTGCTGCTTACTGACTTGCTCCTCAAGACTTGCTTTCTTATAGAACCCAGGACCACCAGCCCAGGGATGGAACCACCCACAAGGGGCTGTGCCCTCCGCCATCGATCACTAATTAAGAAAATGTCCTATAGACTTGCCTACAGTCCAATCTTATGGAGGCATTTTCTCAATGTGGTTCCCTCCTCTCAGATGACTCTAGTTTGTGTCAAGTTGACATAAAGACTAGCCAGCAGAGCCTATTATCATAATTGCTGGTCTTGCCTGTGGTACCCTCATTACTGGCCCTGAGAATTCCTAGGCACCTTATGCGGTCTCTGAATACATCATTCAGGTTTCTATATCATTCTCTGTGTCACTGAGTGTGTGCTATATACCCAAGTGTGAGAGGTTACTAACAGACTGCTAACCTGGTATCCTAGTTAGGGTGTCCATTGCTATGAACAGACACCATGACCCAGGCAACTCTTATAAAGGAAAACATTTCATTGGGGCTGGCTTACAGTTCCAGAGGTTCAGTCCATTCTTACCAAGGTGGGGGAGGGGGGTCATGGCAGCTTCCAGGCAGGCATGGCTCTGGAGAAGGAGCTGAGAGTTGTACATCCTGTTCCAAAGGGAACCAGGAGAAGATTGACTCTCAGGCATCTAGGAGGAAGGTCTCAATGCCCACGCCTACAGTGACACACTTCCTCTAACAAGGCCACACCTCCTAATAGTGCCACTCCCTGGGCCAAGCATGTTCAAACCACCATACCTGGTGTCAGGGAGTGTTCTGTGGTTGTGACACAGTTTTTGAGATGACCAGTTCCTAAAGAGGAAAGTTTTCTTTGGGCTCAGAGTTTCTGAAGTTTTAGTGTATGGTTGGTTTAGACGCTGTTATCAGATGACTCTGGAGGTAGAGGCAGGAGGATCGTTTAAAGTCATCCTCAGTTACAGGGAGTGTTTGAAGTCAGCTTGTAATATAGGACACCTTGGGTTTTATTTGTTTGTCTGTTTGTTCTTAAGAAGATGTTATATACTCCTGTAGCTATGACAAAACACCTGAGGAAGACTATACAGATGGAAGGGTGTAACTTTAATTTTTTTCAAATCCTAGTTTTAATGATGGTTCTTAAATGCTTTAACCTCCCTTGTAGCCCACCACCCACCAGAGGTCGTGGGAAAGAAAGGGGGGGCAGTGGACCTGTTTAGAAAGGCTCTTTGGAGCAACTCCCATCTGTGTTGTCTGGAAATCTGCAGTTCAGTCCACAGGTCAGCAGGCGACAGTAGCTCGGTCCACATCCACTCACAAACACCTCACGGATACACCAGCAGTCCAGTTCAGTAGAGTCGGGTTAGCAACAGTGGTGACACGACCTAGCAGAGACAGCCAGGCCTCAGCCTGGGCTCAAGTCAGCAGGAGGGATTAGAAACAATGCCAGGAGAAGTTCTCAGCTGTGTCTCTCTAAGGGAAGCGAAAATCAGCAAAGATGTCAGACTCATAAGCGTTGCACAGCCCGCTCTATGAGCAAGCCTAGCTTGGCCTCCAACACTGTCCGTCAAGTTCTATTTACCCCTCCAAACATCATGTGTTCTGCACGGGTCTTGCCTCGGCACAGGCATCTGTCTCAGCTGATCTCACTCTGCCTATCACCCTGAGTCCATGGAACCTGCAGGAAACTGCAGCACACCACCAGAAGTTTTTTGGTGCGTTTCTCTCTATGGAGTCCCAACAAATGGAGCTCAACTACGCAATGTAAGGCGGACCAATACATGTGTGTTGTTAGCAAAGAGTCCTTTATCACGTGTCCTTTCACGTGCTTGCTTTAGCAGAGCATCCTTTTACCTGTGTCTGCTTCATCTAAATGTTCCTTCATGATCTGCTTTAGTCTTTCACCTGTGTCCACTTTCATGAAACGTTCCTTCAGGGGTTTGCCCCAGCAAAACACCATCCAATACAACTAACTTTCCAAAGAACCCTTAAGTTTCCACTTCAGAAGGGCTGCTTTGCCTCATGGGTCCAGGGTGCAGTCCCTCCAGATATGAAGTCAGTGTGAAGCCTGCTGCAGCAGGTGGACTGTGAGGCGGCTGGTCAGGAAGAGCGAGATGAATGCTGGTGCTCAGCTCTCCTGACTCGGTCTGATATCACAGCCCATGGATACGTGGTGCCCACATTTAAGATTGGTTTCCCCATCTTAGACCACGCAGGAAGTACCCTCATGGATACACCTGGAGGCGTGTCCCCAAGCAATTCTAAATTCCATCAAGTTGGCAAAGATTAACTATCACACATTCTTGGGGTGTTTTGGTTTGAGACAGGGTCTATGGTAGCCCAGGCTGGCCTCTCACTCACTATCTTGGTTAAGCTTCTAATATGATAAAACACTATGGCCAAAAGCAACTTGGAGAGGCAAGGGTTTATTCAGCTTACGTTTCCACATCACAGTCTATCATGAAGGGAATTAAGGCAGAAATTCAAAACAGAAAAATGAAGGCAGGAACTTATGCGGGAGTCACAGAGGAATGCTGCTCACTAGGTCACTCCTCATCACCTGCTCAGGGTTCCTACATATACACCTAGGACCACCTGCCTAGGGATGACACCACCCACAGTGGGCCGGGCCCTCCCAGATCAGTCATTAAGTCCCTACAGGCCATTGTGAGGCATTTTCTCAATGGGGGCTCCCCTGTCTAGATAACTGGAGCTTCTGTTAAACTGACAAGAATCTCAGCAGGGCAGTGGTGGCCTTTAATCCCAGCACTTGGGAGGCAGAGGCAGGTGGATTTCTGAGTTCGAGGCCAGCCTGGTCTACAGAGTGAGTTCCAGGACAGCCAGGGCTACACAGAAAAACCCTGTCTCGAAAAACCAAAAAAAAAAAAAAAAAAAGAATCTCACCAGAACACTCACTATCCAGTCTAGGATAACTTTGAACTTCTGACCATTCTGTCGCCACCTCTCAAGTGCTGGGATTACAGGCACATGTCCCCACACCCAGTTTATCCAGTGATCAGGATTGAACTTAAAGCTTCATGCATGCTAACTGAGCTATACTCCCAGGTCCCATGGCAGATGTTTGGGGGCCTGTGATGAAAAGCACATTACGGAAAGTCTGTTTACCTTGTGGCGGTCAGGAAGGAGCAATTGAAGCCAAGGGCTGAACACAAGGCGTCTTGGAGCTGCAGCTTCTGACCTCACACACCCGTGTCAGGATTCTAGTCTCATAGAAACTGCTAGAAACCCAGCAGTGGCAATTACATCATCGGATTTGGGTACTAATAGGAGAGTCCTGGCTGCTGTGGGAACAGACTGTGGGGGGCCTGGGGAAAAATCAGGGACCAAAGAGCCTATTTTAGTAACTCAAGAGGCACATGGTGGGGGCAGAGCTAGAGTGATGGTAATGGAGGTGGTGAGAAGGGGTTGAAGCTAGATTTCTTCTGAGAACAGATCTGACAGGGGTTCCCGGCAGATTGGCTGTGGGTGCAGGTGGGGGAGAGGCCAGAGATGACTCAGAGCTTGGGCCACAGCCTGGGCTGCGGATAGCACTCGCTAAAATGGAATGCTGGGGTAGAGGGCAGGGATGGGGTTTAGACATTGGTGCCGGAGATGTGTACAGAACCTGTGCCAGCGTGTCTCAGGTTAGAGGAAGCCTCCAGAGGTGGGGACGGGAAGATAGCAGATCAGGTATGAAAGGCTGAATTTAAGTTGGAAGAGGACAGGCAGCCGTGGGCTAGACATTGAGGGAAGAGCAAGAACTACACAGCGAAGACTGCAGCAAGGCCAAGAGGCCTGGGGTATATCTTTCCATAATCCCCCAGTGAGGGGCTGGGGTGTGTCTCAGTGGTAGAGCACCTGCCTAGAATCCCCCAGTGAGGAGCTGGGGGTGTG
>CM052721.1:7897682-7913042 GCA_028551405.1 Uromys caudimaculatus | reverse complement strand
GACCCCAATGCATTGGTCCTTCTCACCACCCCCGAATTAAACCTCATGTGATTGCAGCAAGGACGGTCTTTCGTGAGTTCTTGGGGGGTCGCGCCATCCCGAGACTTGAGCGAGGGTCTCCCCAGCTCGGGGGTCTTTCAATATGACTTGAGAGTCTTCAGTCTATCTGCCTCTTTTCTTGGGCGTTGAGACACTCTGCTTGTTTGGTTTCTGTTGCTATGATAAACACCACAACCGAAACCAGCTTGAGCATAAGAGAGTTTATTTTAGCTTACAGGCCTTTGTGGGGCAGTGGACAGTGCCAGAAAACTTGGTAAGGTCAAGTAGATTCAGAAACCCCGGTCCCTCAGACCTACTCCCGCCAATGTTCCTGTCCTGGAACACGTGACCGTGACACCCCGTGGAGAGGATCACGACAAGACAATCAGTCACATTGGGGCAGTGCCTGAAGCCCCTCCCCATGCAGATGAGGCATCCCTGACATCTCAGACCAAGCTCACAGAGAGCATCTGCTTTTAGACCCCAATCCACCCTAAAATGTATAGAAGGCCCTGTCCACTAGGAATAAAGAGTGAGAGTTATTTCATCAAAGATTGCTGAGAGCATCTGTCATACAGAGCTGTAACACTTTGGGGAAGAGAAGTTATCCCCCCCCCCCCCGAAGCTTTTCCTGCTGGAAGCTGCTCAGCCTGCTGCAGTCACTCCCTGCTCAGTGACCCCGACCTTGGCTCCTAGCCACCATGCAGCGCCAACTCCGAAGCATGCCAGCCCGCCATGCAGCAGTGCCTGGGATGCAGTAGCACCACCAAAGATTGACTTCCCTTCCCCTTAGAGAGCGCAACTCTTTAGCCCTGCAGATCTCCACAGATAGTGTCTGGTACACAGACCGGCAGGCCATAGACCATTACTGAGAGAGAGGCAGAAACCGAAGTAGAGACCATGGATCAATGCTGCTTACTGGCTTGCTCCTCTGGCTTTCTCAGCCATCTTTGTTATATAACTCAGGCCCCCCTCTCTTGTCATTGTGACTCTGGTGAACAGCCCAGCAATCATTTACCCTATCTAACAGCAGGCAGGTCTTGAAGAGAGTCAGCACAAGAGTGTAGAAGATGAGAAGACCTAAGTGGAAGAGTGTCTTGTGCTTGGGGAAGGAAAAGGGACCGGAGAGTATAGAAGTAATTCAATGAGCAAAATCTCATATTCAATGAGTAAACTCTCTTTGTTCATACCTTGCTTACCAAGGGACTTGGACATAACACTTGGCTTTAGCTGAGTCTCAAAAGCAGGCCAAGGCTAGTTTTCATAGTTCTGAGGTCTACGGAGGCCACAAGAGGAGACTGAACATCAATGGTATTGACTAGCAATAAACCCTGCATGCCATGAACAACCATGACCACAGCAACTCTTATAAAGGAAAACATCTAGTTGGGGCTGGCTTACAGTTCCAGAGGTTCAGTCCATTATCATCATGACGGGAAGCATGGCAGCATGCGGGCAGACATGGGCTGGAGCAGTGGTTGAGAATTCTACATCTGGATCTGTAGGCAACAGGAAGAGATTGGGGGGAGCCACTGGGCCTGGCTTGGGCTTCTGAAACCTCAAAGCTCCCCCATGCCCCACTGTGAGACATTTCCTCTAGCAAGGCCACACCCACTCTACCCCAACAAGGCCAACCCAAGTAAGTAGTACCACTCCCCGATGCCTAAACATTCAAATATATGAGCCTGTGGGGGAAATGGATTCTCTGTGAATTTCACATCGAGCACCCCAATTCCATTCATCTCCCTGTCCCTTCAAATCCTCCCTCCACTCCTGCAAACTCCCCCACCAAAGAAAATAAAATAAAATAGAAAAGTAAAGAACAAAGTACCACAAATAAACAAACAAACGCCATCCTGTAGTGGAAGCTGTCGTCTGTCCCACGAACACCCTTTTGTGCACACATCTTTACTTGCAAATGTTCGTTGCCCGAGTCATTGCTCTGTTTTGAGACCTCTGGCTTCTGCTGCACTATCAGTGCTGAATCCTCACCAGGATTACTCTGGGATATCCTATTACTCCGAGATGTCCTATTGTTGTCCTGTGTGATGGAGATCCTGCAGCTTTGAATCTGCAGGACTGGGGTGGGGGAGTGCATTCTTATTCAAACCACCACACCCATATTTCTATAAGCCACCCTGGTAAGCTCATTAGTTCACCGAATTGGACTTTGGTGGTATTGTTATTTTGGTCTGCCATCAATTTCATACCTGGGATGAGTAGACGTTTGTTTTCGTCTCCCCAGGAAAAGTCACACAACCCATATTACCCCCCCCCCCCCCCAGTGCACAAACCACAGCCAGGTCCTGAAGGTCCTGGGCTTCCACAGACAGCAGATAGAAGCTCGAAATCCAGAGGTACTTCTGACATCTCTCTGGCTGGGACCTCCAAAAAAATCAACACTGGGCTAAGAACTTGAGATGGTTGGTGGATATAAGAGGTGGAAGTCAACATGTGATATATTCGTCATTTCTTGAAGCCAAGTTAGGGTTTTACTGCTGTGAACAGACACCATGACCAAGATAACTCTCTAAAGAACATTTAATTGGGGCTAACTTGAAGGTTCAGAAGTTCAGTCCATTATCATCAAGGTGGGAACATGGCAGCATCCAGGCAGGCATGGTGCAGGAGGAACTGAGAGTTCTACATCTTCATCTGAAGGCTGCTAGGAGAAGACTGGCTTCCAGGCAGCTAGGGGAAGGTCTTAAAGCCCACACCCACAGTGACACACCTACTTCAACAGGACCACACTTTCTAATCGTGTCACTCTCTGGGATGAGCATATACAAACCATAATAGCATGGCAAAAATACAAAATCAACTTAATAGATGAAGAGTTGGTTTGGGCTCATGGTCCATGATGGAAGGGAAGGCATAGCCACCGGAATGTGAGGCAGGTCACATGGCACCTGCAGACAGGAAGCAGAGTGATGCATGATGGTACTCAGCTCACTTTCTCTCTTTTACTGAGTTCAGGAACCTCAGATCATGGGATGGTGTCTCCCGCATTTACACCTCAATTAACCTAATCTAGAAACTCCCTCATAGGCATGCCCAGAGGTGTGTCTCCTAGGTGACTCTAGACCTTGTCAAGTTGACAACCAGCATTACCTATCACAATATATTATTAGCTTGTCTCATGGACGTGCTCAGATAACTAACAGAAACAACTGAAGAGGGTAGAGGCTTATTTTGGCCCTTGGTTTCAGAGCACACAGTCCATCACAGTGGGAGAGGCATTCCTGGCAGCAGAAGGAAGTAGTGGAGGCTCAGCACATAATGGCAGACTGGGACACAGAGGCATCAATTCTCGATAGGCTCCAGCTTTATTTTCATACTCCTTCTGCTAAATCAATGACAAAAACCAGGCATCCAGGTGCCAAGAGATAGTTTAGTTGGTCAAGTGCTTGCCACACAATCATGAGGACCTGAGTTTGATCCCTAGATTCCACATAAAAAGCTCACAGTGGTGGTGCTCACTTTAATTCCAGGGCTGGGTAGGTGGGACAGAAGATCCCTGGACTTGCTCCCAACCTGTTTAGCCCACTCTCTGAGCTTTCAGGCTTAGTGAGAGACCTTGTCTTTAATAGGGGTGGGGGAGCCGGAGAGATGTTTCCACAGATAAAATACTTGCTAATACCCCAGTGAAAGGAGCCTGTCTCAGAAAAGGTGGAAAAAATTGTCCTTTGACAACCTTGCTGTAAGTTGTGGTACCAGGGTACCTACTTACACGCACAAAACCAAGCAAACACACGCACAAACACCATCACACACAGCAAAGATAAAAAGGGTGACAGTCCCCAAGGAAAGACACCCAAAGCTGTCCTTTGACATCCATGAAAATGTCACACACATACACACACACACACACACACACACACACACACACACACACAGGTCTGTCATCCCAGCACTCAAGAGGCTGAGGCCACCTAGGCTACATGACAAGACTGTCTCAACAACAGCAAAACTGTCCCAGCAAGTGAATGTGGATGGTACAGGGTCCCAGCCCTACAAGGGAGAAGAGAGACCAGGGTGGGTCTGAGAGCTCGCTGTTCTGTAAAGCCCGGGCCAGATGGGCTCCTGATTGTGGCCTCTGGGACTCAGGGCTCAACCCCGCCCCCTGGACTGTTTGTTCTCCATGGTGCTCCCCTGACAAGCTCAGAAGAAAATCACATTCTGCTTCTTCTTCAGCTCTTCAACTTGTATCCTAAGCTACCTCTGCGGGGATTTATTTCTTTATTCATTTTAGGTGGGGGAAATATATTTCTATGTGATTTGGGATCATTCAGTAATTTTCCAGAAATGCATTAATGGCTGCCTGCCTTTTTATGTAAATATTGTTTCCCCATTATAATAATGATAACACTATTTACTGTTTATTAAATACACACTGTATGCCAGGCGCTGCAACCTGGGGAGGGTGAATGCTGTTATTGTCCTCATTTTTCAGATGAATAAACTGAAATTCAAATAAATATCTCGTGCAAGGTCACTTTTGAATTGATGCTGTCAAAGCTGTCTATCTCTGGGAGATGGAGAGAATTAGATGTATGAGCCATTCCCAGCCCTACTTCTTGCCTGGTGCAGGTGTGTGTGTGTGTGTGTGTGTGTGTGTGTGTGTGTGTGTGTAAGTGTGTGTGTGGTGTGTGTGTGTATGTGTGTGTGTGTAAGTGTGTGTGTGGTGTGTGTGTGTAAGTGTGTGTGTGGTGTGTGTGTGTGTGTGTAAGTGTGTGTGTGGTGTGTGTGTGTATGTGTGTGTGTTGTGTGTGTATGTGTGTATGTGTGTGGTGTGTGTGTATATGTGGTGTTATGTGTATATGGTGTGTTATGTGTGGGGTGTGTGTGTATGTGTGTGTGGTGTGTGTGTGTGGTGCGTGTGTGTGTGTGTGGTGTGTTATGTATGTGTGTATTGTGTGTGTATGTGTGCCAGATATGTGTGCATTACAGATATTTTCCATAATTGTTCTCCACTTTATCTTTGAGACAGGGTCTCCTGGTGAACTTAGAGCTTATCAGCTCACCAAGGTTGGCCGGCCAGCACACTGCAGTGATCCAGCTGCCTCTGTCTCCCTGGCCAACTGTAGTGTTCATCCTTAAAAATACTCTATTACATCTATTTGCTTATTTGTGTATGTGCGTGCATGTGACTGGGCCATGCGTGTGTGTGTGTGTGCTCGTGCACACGCGCATGTGTGCATGTGTGTGTAAGTCAGAGGACAACTTCTGGGATGAAGTTCTCTCTCTTCTACCGTGTGTGTGTGTGCCAAGGATCGAACTTAAGTTGTCAGGCTTGCGGGCAAGCATCTTTTCCCCCTGAACCATCCCGCTGGTTCCATAGCGTTCACCTTTAAAATGGCAATAAAGATATTATTTATCTCCCGACACTTTAATTGGGATCCAACAAAGTGAGACCTGTAACTGCACACAGCAAATGCCTATTAATTGTTACACTGATGATGATTGCTTCTATTTCTTGTTTCGACGAAAATCTGGCAAAGGTCACTTAAGTGGGAAATGGTTTAGTTGTTAAGAGCATTTGCTGCTCTCCCAGAGGACCTGGGTTTGGTTCCTAACACCTGTATCAGGTGGGTCACAACCACACAACCATGTGCGACTCCGGCTCCCGGAGATCGGCTTCTCTCTCTCTCTCTCTCTCTCCCTCACACACACACACACACACACTCACACACACACAAATGCCTTAGTTAGGATTTCTGTTGCTGTGAAGAGGCATCATGACCAAGGCAACTATTTATTTATTTATTTATTTATTTATTTATTTATTATATGTAAGTACACTGTAGCTGTCTTCAGACACCCCAGAAGAGGGCATCAGATCTCATTATGGATGGTTGCGAGCCATCATGTGGTTGCTGGGATTTGAACTCATGACCTTCGGAAGAGCAGTCGGCGCTCTTAACCGCTGAGCCATCTCTCCAGCCCCAACTCTTATAAAGGACGACATATAACTGGGGCTGGCTTACAGCTTCGGAGGTTCAGTCCCTTATCATCATGGCAGGAAGCACGGCAGCGTGCAGGCAGACGTGGTGCTGGAGAAGGAGCTGAGAGTGCTACGTCTTGATCTAGAGGAAGGCAGAAGGAGCGTGGCTCATTTTCCCTGGGCAGAGCGTGAGCTCTCAAAGCCCACCCCCACAGTGACACACTTCCTCCAGCAAGGCCACACCCACTCCAACAAGGCCACACCCACTCCAACAAGGCCACACCTACTCCAGCACGGCCACACCTCCTAATAGTGCCACTCCCTGCGCCAAGCATATTCAAACCATCACACACAGGGAGACAAAAACAGAGACAAATAATGAAAATAAACATTTAAAAACACTTAAAAAAAAAATTCAAGAGCAGCTTAAGGAAGGAAAGGTTCTTTTGGCTCCTGGTTTGAAGGTACAGTCAATCTATTTTGGTAGGGAGGGCAGGGCAGCAGGAGCCTGCAGTCATGGCGGCAGCCCCAGTCAGGAAGCAGAGAGAGAGACGTGCAGGTGCTCAGCTCACTTTTCTCCTTTTTATTCAGTCCAGAATCCCAGCCTGTGGGACCTGGGGCCGCTCACCTTCAGGTTGGTGTTCCCTCTTCAGTTAGACCTTTCTGGAAACTCCCCCGCAGACAGAGGTGCGTCTCCTAGGTGATTCTAAGTTCTGTCAGGCTGACAGGGTTAGCCCACAGGAATGATGACTAATGTCATAGTCAGTGGATGACAGCAGAAAGAGCATGTGTCTAAGGCTGGGGGTGTATTCCTGACACCAGTGCTCGCTGGCAAGATGACTGGATTGCTCAATCTATGGAACCTCTCTTTCGTAAGAGGGAAAATCGGGATTAAAAATGTCATGATTGCTCGGGGGATTAAGTCACATCAAGACTGCTAAATGTTGGCACTGGGACCCACTCGTTGAAGAGATCTCCCCTGAGAATTAGGATCCGTTTTTGGCAAATACAGAGGAACAGGTTTCAAATTGAAAATATTGATTCAGAACTTATTTTGATCTCAGCCTACAAGGAGCATTAACCTCTCTCTCTCTCTCCTTCCTTTCTTTCTTCCCTCCCTCCCTCCCTCCCTCCCTCCCTCTCTTCTTCCTTCCTCCCTTCCTTTTTAAATCACTGTGTCTGATTTTTGCCACCTGAAGTACATGGTAACTAATCACACACAGCGCCATCTCCCTTCTGAAAGAGTGACTTTCAGATCACTGGGGAAGTTGAGGCAGGAGCATTGCAAGTTCAAGGGTAGCCTTGTCTACATGGTGAAAGCCTATCTGAAAAACAATGAAAGTAGCTCAGGCTAGCTACTCCAGAAATGCCATATCCAGGTTCAGGTGTTGTCCCACTTACACCCAGGGCAGATGGCACCACTTGGGGCAGCTGACTTTATTCCCAAGGTGTCTTGGTTGGTCCATTGGTAAAAGTAACATTAGTGAGGACCACGCAAGAAAGTCTATCCATACCCAGTGGTCAGCACGATGCTGGGCTGCTGTAGACTCTGGCTAACGTGACATTCTTCTGGGATTCTGATTCTCAGAAATTCTTTTTTAAAACTAATTATGTGTGTGTGTGTTATTGTATGTATATAATTATGTAGGTGTTTATACTCATGGTCGTGGAGAGGCCTGAGGAAGACATTGGGGTGTCTTCTTCTATTGCTCTCTACCTTACTGCTTTGAGACAGGGTCTCTCACTGAACCGGACGTTCACCAAGGGTCTCTCACTGAACCGGAAGTTCACCAAGCATCTCTCACTGAACCGGAAGTTCAAGAAGGGTCTCTCACTGAACCGGAAGTTCCCCATTTTGGCTAGGCTGACTGTCCTAGTGAATTCCTGAGATGTGCCTGTCTCTGTCCCACTAAGGCTGGGGATACAAGCACTTGAAGCCTTGCTAGCTTTTTTACATGGGTGCTGAAGATTTGAAAGTAGGTCCTTCTGCTTGCAGAGCCAGCAACTTAGCCACAGAACCATCTCCCCAGTCTCTTAATCGACCTTTAAAATTCGTTTTTATTTATGTGTATATGTCTGTCTATGCCGTGTATGTATGTATGTATGTATGTATGTATGTATGTATGTGTGTGTGTGTGTGTGTGTGTGTGTGTGTGTATGTATGTATGGTATGGTATGGTATGCCACATGGAGGTCAGAAAGAGGGTGTCAGATGCCCTGGAATTGCAGGTGGTTGTGAGCCACTCAATGTGGATGCTAGGAACTGAACTTGGGTCCTCTGGAAGAGCAGCAAATACTCATAACCACTGAACCATCTGGCCCTTGATTAACCTTTTGATGTGTGTACGTATGAATGCTCACGTATGTGAAGGAGCATGCATGTGTGTGTGCATGCCAGAGGCCAACCGCTGGTGCTATTCCTATACAGCCACCTACTTTGCTCTTGGAGACAGGATTTCTCACCGGTTGAGACCTTGCCTGGTTAGACTGGCCAGCCAGTGAGCCCCAGGAAATCCATGTGTCTCTGCTTCCCGACACTGGGATTGAAGTTCACGCCATCCATGCCTGGCTTTTTATGTGTGTTTCAAGGATTAACCTCAGGTCCTCAAGCTTGCAAGACACTTTGCTGACTAGTCACCGCCTCACATTCTGGTCATCACAAGTTTTTCATTTGTTTTATTTATTGTGTGTAGGCGTGGGCATGTGCACATGTGTGTCATATTCTTTCTCTGAGTGTCCTTCCTACTAACCCCGTGATTAATTCTATATTAAAATCTCTCCTTCACTCTCCTTTATACTGGCTCACCCTAAAACTCTTTTCTGCAGTGAAGTCAAGAGTCCAGTCTTCACCTGTGGTCCAGCTCTGGGGTGTTTCTCTGGACCACATCCCGCTGCTGCTGAGACCATCGACCTCTGCAGGGGTTCATGTGGTTATCACAGGACTCTGGTTAGTCTCTTAAGAATGAGTTCTCAACAAAATACTGACCCTGGTCCCCGACAGTCTCTGGTTTCTTGTTTCTAGATATGATGTCTCCTATGCATTTTTTTCTATCAAGTTACCCAACATATTGATGTCATGAGAGACAGATACCATTAGAGCAGAGCAGAAACGTGGCCATACTGTCAAACCTCCAGAACCTTGAACAAGGGGAACAGCTTTTCTTTACAAAATACCTATTTTGTTATAGCAAGAGCAAACTGACTAATACAGTCTTCTGACGTCAACCGGCAAATATTTGTGTGTGTACACGAGTGGATGTGTGCATGTTCATGTGTGTGCACTTGTGTGCAGGTACACATGGGAGGTCAGAGGACAATCTCAGCTGTTATTTCTCAGATGCCATCTACCTTTGCGACAAGGTCTGTCCCAGGGCCGGAACTCACCAAATAATTAGATTTGCTGACCAGTGAGCCTCAGGGATCCTCCTGTCTGCCCAGCCCCGTGTTGTGTGTGTGTGCGTGTATGCCTTTGTATGTGTCTGTGTATGTGTCCGTTTCTGTGTCCCCTCCCTTGTGACCACTATGCCCATTTTTTAATTTATTTTTTTAAAAAAGCTTATTCATTTTCTTTTAATGAGCTCTGGGATTCAACTTAGGCTACTCCCCAGCCCCACAAATATTTATTGTACACATGCTTTGTTTTGGGAGCTTGAGAGCAGAGACCAGAGAGAGGAGTCTGGGTTCTAATCACATGTGTGAGACCTTTCTACTGTGAGGAGAGATATACTCAAGAAATAAACTGTGGAACTAATGGCAAATACTAAAAAACAAAAAACAACTGGTGTGTGTGTGTGTCTGTGTGTATGTGTGTGTGTCTGTGTGTGTGTGTCTGTGTATGTGTGTGTGTGTGTCTGCGTGTATGTGTGTGTGTGTCTGTGTGTGTGTGCATGTGTGTATGTCTGTGTGTGTGTCTGTGTGTGTGTCTGTGTGTGTGTGTATGTGTGTGTGTGTCTGTGTGTGTGTGTGTGTGTCTGTGTGTGTATGTGTGTGTGTATGTGTTTGTGTGTGTGTGTGTGTATGTGTGTGTGTCTGTGTGTGTCTGTGTGTGGTGTGCACATGTGCACACATACCCAAGCATCAGTACCTGATACGGATGCTGGGAACCAAGCCCGGGTTCTCTCGGAAAAGCAGCATGTGCCCCTAACCGCTGAGCCGTCTCCCCAGGCTCCTAGAAGATCTACCTGTGCATGGTGAGACTAAGGAAGAGGGTCCCTCAGGTACTGAGCCTGGACACTAAATCACACAAGCAGCCTGTCTTCCAGGAATGCAGGAGGTTTAAGCAGGTCTGGGGTGTGGGAGGGGCTGGGAGTGGGCATGGGGAGAGGCCGGGAAGCCCCAGGGGAGGGGGCAGAAGCCCCTTGGAGCTGTTTTAATTGAAAGATCGCCTCTTCTTGGTGTTCTCTGAAGGCACAGGGTGGCTTTGAATTAAACATGAGCGCTAATTTATTTATCAAGCCTTTGAAAATGTGTCTCTCTCTGACTCTGATCGTGTGCGCTGCTCCTGTTAACCCTTTCCCGGCTTCTGACCCAGATGATTCTTTACCAAGTCATCTACAGAGAGCATGTGCCTGGAGTAGGAACGGGATTGATGTAAATTCTTCTGGAAGTAGATCAGGGAGGGTGCAGAGGTCACGGGGCTCTTATATTTTCTGGTGACTTGCCCCTCGAGGCTCCAACCTTTCCTGAGTTTGCAGAGGCTACCTGCAGATGATCAGAGCAACGGCCTCTTTGTTGTGAGGCCTCAAGGGACCCAGAGGGTGTGAGTTCCCTTACCTCTGTATTTCCCTGCTGTTGGGATAAACCACCAAACAAAAAAACCACCAGACAAAAGTAGCTTAGAGAATGAAGGGTTTGTTCTGGCTCACTGGAAAGGCACGGCCCAGCTGGAGTGGGAGGTGGCTGGTCAGGTGTGTCCACAGTCAGGAAGCAGGGAGGGGAAAGAGTAGAGGGGGAGGGATTAACCTTGATTAACTTAGTCTAGGCAGTCCCTCCGTGATATCCCCAGAGGCTTGTCTCCTACGGGGTTTCTCTGTGTAGCCCTGGCTGTCTGGAACTCAGTGATTTTACATTCTGTTAATCTGACAATCAACACTAACCATCACAATCCCTTTCCCTCAGCAAGCACCCACATGAGGAGGGGGTTTTAGGATTTGAATCTGAATCTGTTAGGTTTTGAATTTGAAGGCTGGCATTTTGAATATTTGTTCCCTTGCAGTTGGCACTCTTCTGGAAGGATGTGGTCCCTTTAGGAGGTGGGACCTGACTGGAGAAGGTTATACCAGAACCTGGTTGTTAGCTGCCTTTCTGCTTCCTGGTCACCAGGATGTGAACCAGCTCCTGCTGCACACGCTTGTAGCTATCAGCTGAGATCCCTTCCTCCGTCATGGTGAACTAAAATGGTCTGAAATCATGAGCTGAAATAAGCCTTTCGCCCTGTAAATTTCTCTTAGGTATTGTGGCCACAGAGATGCAAAAGTAACAAATACAGGCTCAGACAGAAAGGGACCATGTAAGACTCCTTTTGAGGGATCCTTCAGACTGTGATGCCCCAGGCTACCCAGAAATCGTAGGCAGAGTACTGGTGTCAGTTCTGTTACTGTGGTAAAATATCCTGACAAAAAGCAGGGTCTGGGATAAAGTTTGTTTTAGCCCACAGTTCCAGGTTATTGTCCATGGTGGGTATGGTGCTCTGAATGAGAACGTCTCCCACAGCCTCAGATGTGTCAGTATTTTGTCCCCAGTTGATGGTGACAGTGTGGGAGGCAGTGTGTCACTAGGGGTGGGCTTATAGCTTAAAAAGCCACATGCCATTCTTTTTTTTTTTTTTTTTTTTTTTTTTTTTTTTTTTTTTTTTTTTGGTTTTTCTGTGTAGCCCTGGCTGTCCTGGAACTTGCTCTGTAGACCAGGCTGGCCTCGAACTCAGAAATCCGCCTGCCTCTGCCTCCCAAGTGCTGGGATTAAAGGCGTGCGCCACCACTGCCCGGCATCCACATGCCATTCTTAATTTGATCTTTCTGCGTCCTGCTTGTGGTTCAAGATCACTTTCCATTCTATTTTTTGAGACAGGAACTCCCACTGATCCTGGACCTCACCAGTTTGGCTAGACTGGTCAACGAGCAAGCCCTGTGGTTCCTCCTGTCTCTGCCTCCTTTGTGATGGGAGTGTATGTTCCGGTCTGCTCAGCCTTTTTTAAACAAAAAGGCATTTATTTCATTTTAGTGTGTGTATGCGTGTGTTCATGTTTTCATGCATGTATGGACATGGGCACATGTCATGGCAAGCATGTGGAGATCAGGATAATTTACTTGGACTCTCTCCGTCAACTACATGGGCTTCAGGAATTGAACCCTGGTGTTAGTCTTGGTGGCGCATGCCTTTACGGATGGGGTCATCTTGCTGGCCTTGCACTCAAATGTTTCCCGTGGGTTCTGGGGGCTCAAACTCGGGTCTTTATGTTTGCACAGCAAACACTTTGCCAACCGAGCCATCTCCCCATCCCTTTCCTCCCCGTTCCCTGACTTGTAAGTCCTTTCATCCTGGGACACCATAGGGCAGAGTTGCCAGACAGTGGCTCCCTGAAGCATCAGGTCCCGGCGGGAAAGGTGGATTAACTTGCCTAATGAACTCTAAAGTAACTACATTCCCCCCCCCCCCCCCAACAACTGTATTTTCTCTCTAAAATTGTTATTGATGTGAGGAGACATAGTGGAACAAGGAAGACTGTCTTGCATACAGGGAAGACCAGAGAGCACCTTCGAAGGCTGAACGAGAAAGGACCGGATGAAGAGGTGACTTGCTTTTTGAAAGCAATGCATTTTGTTTCATTTTATTTGTGTGGGTGTTTTGACTCCATGTATGTCTGTGCACCATGTGCGTGTCTGGTATAGATGTAGGCTGGAAGAGGGTATTGGATCTCCCTGGAAAACCCAGACATCAATTCTTGGAGAAGCCAGTTGTTGAAGGGTGGAAGGGTATTCAGATTTAGCAAATGGAACAACAAAGTGCCTGCTTAAAAATGAATTCAGCTCAGCAGGAGATATTTTATAGTATAAGTATATCTCATGTCACATTTGGGGGCATACTTATGCTAAAAATGATTTGTTGTTTATCCTGAAAAGCCATTTTGTTTTCCAATATCTTGTTTTATTGGTCAGTTTTAGGGCTGTGTGGGGTACCATAGCTCTTGGTTTCCAAAGCTGGGCATACCCAGAGCCACACTGACCCCAACACCAGTCTCAAGCAGAGAGGTGGGCTACCGGATATCACATGTACCTTGCAGTGGCCGCTCCATTATCCCCTTGCCTGTCCAGGTAAGGGTCATGGCTCTTATTTTCTGGTGAGTTCCACAAATCAAATCCTTACTTAGGGACTCACCTCTCAACAATCTTTATTACACTGTAGTTAAGTTATTCACTTTGCATGTACGTGTGTGTGTGTGTGTGTGTGTGTGTGTGTGTGTGTGTGTGTGTGAGTCTGTGTCTGTGTGAACATGCATGCCATGGTACACACAAGTAGAGGTCAGAGGGCAACTTGCAAACATCAGTTCTCTCCTCCTGTCATGTGGGTTCCTGGGAATTGAACTCGGGTCTTTAGGCTTGGCAGAAGGTACCTGTAATAACTTGACTGTCAGTTTGATGCACTGGGGAAGAGAGAGAATCTCAACTGATGAGCTGCATCCATCCGATTGACCTGTGGGCATGCCTGTGGGCATTGTCTTAGTTAATAATTGATGTAGAAAGGTCCAGCTCACTGTGGACAGTGCCATCCTGGGGCAGGTGGTCCTGGGCAGTATAAGAAAGGTGGCTGAACATGACTGAGAGAAAAGCAAGCCAGTGAACAGGTCTCTGCTTCAGTCCAGTACCGCACGTGAGTACGAACACACACACACACACACACACACACACACACACACACACACACACACACACACAAACACTCACACTCACACACGCACATGCACACACAGTAAACAAACAAAACAAAACTGGGTGGCTTTGTATACAGCGGCACCAAAGGTGGGAACTTGCCAAGTTGCTGGGGCCACAGTCCCTCTGAAGCCTCTATAGAAAGATCCTTCCTGGCCTCTTATTGTTCTGGTGGTCCCAGACATCCCTTGTCTCATGAAAGTGTTGCTCCAATATTTGTGTCACATGGCTTCTCTGGCCCCTCTGATTCCTGCCTTAGCTCCCCTTGATGATGGGCTATAAGCTGTGAGCCAAATAAGCCCCTTCCTTCCACCCCAGTTGCATTTGATCGTTTTGTGTATCACAGCAACAGGGAAAACTGAGTGAAGCAGTGCCTTTCTCTTCTACGCCGTCTCACTGGCCTCCTGGGGTCTCATCTTTGAACTATAAGTTGAGGGGTGTGAACATTGCTGTTTAAGTAGCTATATTAGCGTGGGGAGTTGTTCCAATGCTGCTAAATTCTGTACCCCAAGATCTGATTGCCCCCAGCAAGGAGATCCACACACACACCAAGTGAAGCTATGTAACCTTGCTCCCCAAATTAATTGGTCAATAAAAGGCTAAAGTCTGTTTGGCCAGTAGATGGAGGTAAGTGGGTTTTCAGTTAACCTGGTGGTGGTGGTGGGGCAGAGAGAGAATGAGAAGAAGAAGAAAAAGAAGAGGAGGAGGAGGAAGAGGAGGAAGAGGAGGAAGAGGAGGAAGAGGAGGAGGAGAAGGAAGAAGAAGATGAAGATGAAGAAGAAGGAGGAGGAGGAGGAGGAAGAGGAGGAGGAGGAAGAGGAGGAGGAGGAAGAGGAGGAGGAGGAAGAGGAGGAGGAGGAAGAGGAGGAGGAGGAGGAAGAGGAGGAGGAAGGAGGAGGAGGAGGAAGGAGGAGGAGGAGGAAGTGAGTGGCTAGGAGAAACAGCAAGTAACAAGGGACATATGCCTGGGATCTAAGTTAAAATAGTTCCAAACCTTCCCAATCTAGGTTTACAGCTTGTAAATAAAATACCTGGATTGTATGTCTTTTATATGTCTAACAAGAATTTATAATTCTTTTACATATTAGCTACTTTAAAGAAGATTTATTGGGTGGAGGAGCAAGACCTGCACTGAAAAGGCCACAGCAGGAGGGCAAGGCCAAGAGGCCTGGGGTATGACTTTCCATAATCCCCCAGTGAGGGGCTAGGGCGTGGCTGTGGTAAAACCCCTGCCTAGAATCCCCCAGTGAGGGGCTGGGGTGTGGCTCAGTAGTAGAGCCCCTGCCTAGAATCCCCCAGTGAGGGGCTGGGGTGTGGCTCAGTGGTAGAGCACCTGCCTAGAATCCCCCAGTGAGGGGCTGGGGTGTGGCTCAGTGGTAGAGGACCTGCCTAGAATCCCCCAGTGAGGGGCTGGGGTGTGGCTCAGTGGTAGAGCCCCTGCCTAGAATCCCC
>CM052721.1:7859688-7897182 GCA_028551405.1 Uromys caudimaculatus | reverse complement strand
TCCATTAACAGGGTGGTCAGTTATTTACAGTGGTTGGGGCAGGTGAGGAATTCTTCAGCGTAATACAGGGTGGAGAAGGAAGAGAATTCAAAAAACCCAGAAGTTCCCAAAAGTTAATGCTAAGAGAAGCCCCCTTTTTAAAACTTAAGTCTTTCAATATAGAGAGCTCCAGGATTCCAGTTTCCGTGGGCTGTCTCCTACATTGGGGTAGGTGTCAGGGAGGCAGCTGCCTCTGAGTCCTCCCTGCTCCTGTAAGTCCCCTTTGTTGTCTTAGTGTTCTATTGCTGTTTACATGGATTAGTGGAGCTTTTGTCACAGATGGTTGTGAATTGCCCAACATGGTTGCTGGGAATAGAACTTGGATCCTCTCTTGACTGCTGAACCATCTCTCCAGCCCAAGGAGGTGTCATTTTTGTGAGTCATCTGTCACCCGTACTGAGATGAGCCTTTTGTGACGCAGCTGCATTTGGATCACCCAGGCTCCTTGTAAGTAAATCCAATAGACTCATCGATCAAGTAGGACTTTAGTAGAATCTCTATTTTGGTCTATCATTGATTCTCTATCTGGGGTGAGTAGATATTCGTTCCCATCTCCCCAGGGGAAGTCACAGGAATGGAGGGCATTTCACCCTCAAAACAGAAGACAATGCTACTAGCTAATGAATATACTTCCTTGCCCAACAAAAGGATAGAAAGTCAGTTCCCAAGGAGCCCTAAGTGTATTTAATAATTAAACTAATGCTTCAGAAGGCAGATGTGTGCTCACTAGATTCTTAGAGAACAAACCATTTCTTTGTCAGGTTAATCCTGGGAGGGGATTTTCCAAGCTGAAAACTGATGAGATCTGAGGTAGCCAGGTTTTAAGTGCCCGTGTATAATACCAGCATGCTGATACGTGCACACCCATAAATAGCAGGCAGAGATGAGAGTGAGCTTTCAGAAACAAATGCAAAACAAGAACGGAGCTGAGGGGACAGCTCAGTAAGTAAGTGCTGTTGCTCTGCAGGCATGAGGGCCTGAGTTCAAATCCCCAGTATCCATGTAAAAAGTCGGACATGGTAATGTGTATGCGTTACCTGTGTGGGTGGAGCCTTTAGGGGTGGAGACAGGCTGATTCCAGGAAGTCACTGGCTGGCCAGCCTAGCTAAGGAAGCAACTTCCCATTCAGTGAGAGACAGTGTCTGAAAGATATAAAGTGGAGAACAACAGAAAAAAAGTAGCCAAGGTCCTGCTCTGGCCTCTGGACAAATGTACACACTTAAATATTCATATTCATGAACCATACACATACATCATACATGAATATAACATTTTAATTGTTTTTTATTTATAAAAAGATGTAACCCAAACTTGTGAAAGCCACAGTGATGAAGGTGTCCTGGGTCCACAAACAGGGATCTGGGACCTAGTGTGTTACTCTTTGGTTTTATCTTGTATTATTATTCTTAAAATCATCTGTATGTGTGTGTGTGTGTGTGCGTGTGCATGTGTCTATGCAAGTGTGCATGTGTGTACACATGTGTGCATGTGTGTATTATGTATGTGTACATGTGTGTATGTCTGTGTGTGTGCATGTGTATGCATGTGTGTATGTCTATGTGTGTGCATGTGTGTGCATGTGTGTATATCTGTGTGTGTCTGTGTGTGCATGTGCATGTTTATGCATGTCTGTGTATGTGTGTACATGTGTGTATGTGAATGTGTGTGCGTGTGTGTGTGCTCATGTGAGCTTGCGAGTGCACACATGCTGCAGTGTGCATGTGGCAGTCAGAGGACAACATTTGGTGCGTGTCCTCATCTTCACCTTGTCTGAGACAGGGTCTCTTAAACTCCCTATACCAGGCTAGCTGTCGCGAGGGCTCCTGGGATTCTCCTTCTTCACTCCCGTCTGGCTTTAGGAGTGCTGAGATTATACACACACTATAAGCCCAGCTTTACATGTGTTCTGGGGATTCAAACTCAGGTCTTCATGCTTGCATGGCAAACACTTCAACCACTGAGCTATCTCCCCTGACCTCTTGCCCTGTCCTCTTTAAAGCCAGGCAGGCAGCAACCACCTCTTGACACTCTTCCCACAATCCAGTGCAGGTGCCAATGAGTCCTCAGGGCTGCTGGAGAGTATTTCCAAACCTTTTTTTGTTTTTTTTTTAATGACTTCAAGTCATGTAGTTGGTTAATCACGGAGCTTAGAATGTGAGCCGACAAGATCTCACTTTAGCCTTCCTAAGCTGGCAATTTTGCAGGGTGCCCACGGAATGACATTCATTACATTAATTGTAAACCTTTAACCACCTCTTCCTGTCTGCCAACAGAGGCTCTGTAGCAGAGAGGAGTTGGCAGGGAGCCTGTCCCCACCCCCTTGTCGGGTTCTTTATCCACAAATGAGGGGTTTGGTCCACTGTGTTCTCTTTGTAAGTCCCCCCAGATCCAAAAACTTTAATTTACTCCCAAAGAGATGACTTCCATGGCCAACTCAGATTCCGTTGAAGGGAACTAATCCAGGATCTGATAAGATGAAAAAACGTGGGGCACGTTTTAGACCCTCTGTGTGTGTTCTCTGGACTTGGGAAAGAGGTTTTTTGTTAGCCATTTGCTACAAAGGTACCAAGAAACGTGTGTGTGTGTGTGTGTGTGTGTGTGTGTGTGTGTGTGTGTGTGTGTGTTGTGAGAAAGAAAGACACACAGAGAGAAAAGTTAGTGTATATGTTTGTGTTACTGCATTGTATAGCAATACCCTCCAAGTAGATAAGACTCATAATTCTCCAGGACTGGAGAGAGAGCTCAGCAGGGAAGAGCACCTTCTGCCCTCAGAGAGGATCCCAGCCCCAACCTGGCAATCCTAGGCACTCCAGTGGATCTGACACCCTCTTCTGGACTCTGAAGGCTTCTGCACACATGGGACACGTATAAACTCATGCAAGCACATACATATGCACAACCATAAAAATAAATGCATCTTTTTTTTTTAAGACTTAAGAAATTCTAAAGGACGGTTTGTTGAGACTTGGCAGCAAATGAACCACTCGTGGCTCTCAGGAATTTGACTGAATGTACAAAGCTGTCTCCAAGCTTACGTCTATATAAGGGAAGAGGCCAAGATGCCTGGAAGAGGATCTCTATCTTTGACTTGTTGAGCTGCCTGCAAGCCATGGGCTCCAGGGTTGCACCTTTCCCGAGTCAGTCCTGGGGTGGGCTTTTGTGATGCAGCTGCCTTAAAGTCATCCCTGCTCCTATGCGTAACCCCTCCATATTCCTGTAAGTAACCCTAATAAACTCATTGGGTCACTAGTCTGGACTTTGAAGTCATCTTACTTTGGTCTGCCATTGGTTCCCTATGTGGGATGAATAAGTGTTTGTGGTAATGTCTCCCTTTAAAAAAGTGTCACACAACACAGTGTGTGTGTGTGTGTGTGTGTGTGTGTGTGTGTGTGTGTGTGTGTGTGTGTGTTACATGCGATTGAGTGGGGGTGGGGGGCAAGTGATGGTCCATATAGATTTTCAACTTGCAGGGATTTAAACTAGCCATGAAAACAAACCTCTGGGCATGTCTATGAGGGAGTTTCTAGATTAGGTTAACCCTAAATACGAGTCGCATTTTTCTCTTGGGCTGGGCTCTCACACAGAACAAGAAGCAGAAAGCAAGCCCCTGCATCCATCTCTCTCTGCTTCCTGGCTGAGGATGTAGTGTGAGCAGCTGCCTCATGCTCCTGCTGCCATGTCTTTCCCGAAGCCGTGATGGACTGTGTAGCCTCAAACTGTAAGCCAAAGCAAATCCTTCCTTCTTCAAGTTGCTTCTGCCAGATGTTTGCCGTAGCAACCAGGTGAGTAGCCAAACCAGATGTTGAGTTTGGTCTGTCTGAAGGAGACCTCATCTACGTATCTGTTCCCAAGAGTCAACTATAGTGGATGAGCATAATAAAAACAAGCTGGTCTTGGGGCCCTTAGTGCCTGTAACCCTCTTGCACAAGAATGCCAGATCTGTCACCACCTAGGAATCCACTTCTCCAAAACCTGAGGTCTGTTTGTCCCAACTCACTAAAAAGTATTGCTCCAGGCAGCTTCCAAAGAATAAATAAAAACAACCACTTTTGAAAACTGCCAGCGGCTATTAAACTCCACCCTGCCTACTGACCCGGAATGTTCTTTCAGCAGATGGGGTGGGGGGGAACTGTGTACAGACATCACACACTTGTGGAACACACATTCTCAGCGGCTTTACCATAACTGCCCCATGCTGCAGTGACCTCAAATGCCCATCATGAGATCAGTGGGTGATATATAGCATTGTTAGGTACACATGAACAACTGCTCAGCAATAAAATTTAAATAGAGCTTTGGCGTGGCTCAGTGGTAGAGCCCCTGCCTAGAATCCCCCCAGTGAGGGGCTGGGGGCGTGGCTCAGTGGTAGAGCCCCTACCCAGAATCCCCCAGGGAGGGGCTGGGGGCGTGACTCAGTGGTACAACACCTGCCTAGGCCTTGAGCTCACAGAGATCTGCCTGACTCTGCCTCCCTAATGCTAGGATTAAAGGTGTAAGCCACCACTTTCTGGAAGTGGTTCTCTTTTTTCAAAGATGAAAATAAAACCTTTAAAGTCATTTTTCTTGTGTGTTACTTCTGGGTGTGTGGATATGTACAGAAAAGTGCAGGTGCCAGTGGAGGCCAGAAGAGGGCGCCAGATCTCCTGGAGTTGGAGTTATGGACAGTTACAGGCACCTTACTGGCAAAGCCATCTCTTAATCTCTATCTTGTTTATTGTTTGTTTGTTGTTTTGTTTACTTGGGGGGTTTGTTCGTTTGTTTGGTTGAGATCAGGTCTCCCTGTGAAGCAATAATCAAACTAATGATCTCCCTGCCTCACCTCCCAAATGCTGAGATTAAAGTATATACCACCAGGGCCAGCTCAATCTCCTAGTCTTAAAATATGCACACCCATGTTCATGTGTGTGGAAGGTATGCTACACAAGCGTGCACATGTGTTGTAGGCCAGAGGACCAACAGCCTAGGGTATCTTCAGCAAGGCTGCTACTTTCTCTTAGAAGGGTCTCTCATTGGCTGAAACTGACCAGTTAGGCTAGACTGGCAAGCCTGAGAGTTTGTCTGTTTCTGCCTTCCCAGGATCGAGTATGCACGATTAGGCTGTCTTTTTTCTATTTCTGGGGATCAAACTCAAGTTGTCTACCTTGGCATCAGGTGTCTCTCCGTGCTGCACCTCTATTGATTGACGCACATTCTCTTTCTCAGCTGGCCAAGCCTGAGCCCGAGTCTGCAGGATGTAACCTCCCCAGCCTTGCCATTCTCCCCCCTCCCCCTTCCCAGACTCGCATCTCAGGAGCAGAATGAGCATTGTCAAGGTACTTTTGAATGTCTGAAGTCCCTTTCTTTAGATCTCACCAGACAGCCATTCTCTGGTCCCCACAAAATCCAAGACAAAGCCAGCAGGGGCAGAGCGCATTTGCTGGAAGCGCAGCAGCTAGAAAAACGCAAGGTGCATCTATTGGTTTGTTTTTCCCCATCTGGTCACCAGGCCAAAGAAACATAATTAATTTTTTGGTTCCGAAGAGACAATTCCACCAGCGATACACATCTTTAATTAGCCTGACTCAACAATCGTGCTCGGGTACTTTCTTCCAGGGAGCTGGATTGCTGACACATTAAAGATGGAGCCAGGCTCAGGGGCAAGAAGACAGGTCGTTGTAAAGGCTGCCATGGAAGATAAGGACTAGATTTTCATTCTAGGAATGGTTCCATCCATTGTATATCAAATCGAGAAATGCTAATGAGTAAACGAGAAGAGGCGGGGAAAGGGGTGGGGGAGGGGAACCACAGCCTTTAATAAGTTTCGTGAAGGCCTGCTTTGCAAATGGCTGAAAGGCCAATAAGAACAAAGTGTGAGGGTCATTTGCCACTTTAAAATACTGAGAAGAATCTGACTCAGTTTCCCTGCCGGTTCCTCGTGTCTCCTCTTTCTGTTCGCTGGCCTTCTCCTTAGGCTGGTTTCCCTCCTGGTCTCAAGATGGCTGCCAGGAGACCTGAGGCCATGAGCATCCTTCTCCTTGTAGTAGATGTGAAAAATAAAACCTGATGGTTCGTTTCCTTAAAGGCACCTGGAGCGGGCTAAGCTCCAGCTATAAAGGAACAGAGAGCAGTAGACCCTGCTAATGCCCGCCAGGCTTGCCTGTGAGGTCACGTGTCTGGAAAGCCTTAGCATAATCAGGATGTAAAATGTAAAGATGAAACTATAAATGGTCTTTGTTTAGAAAAAGATGAATGTAAGCAACACAGGGATGTCCGAAGACGGAGATGGCGATGGTACTTAAGATTGTCTCCTCCCATTACTCCGCAACAAAGGGAGTGGTCACGTGTCAGAGTTTAAAGACTGTCCTCTGTACTCAGTCACAGTGGCTGCCATTCTAGCCTGAAACCCACAGTTGCAAAGTCATAAATATAAAATAACCCCCACTTTTGCTACTCCAGGGCCGTTATTATGAAGTGGAGATCTTTGTTTCTCACAGTGGACAGTGAGTAGAATAGCTTCCTACTAAGGGTCCTGTTCTTTTGCCTGGGTTGGACCAACCTGAAAAAAGATCTGATTGGTCTAGGCGAGTGACCACCTTGATACCAGATACTTCATGAGAAGGAAGGCAAAGATGAGAGTGATATGGTGGTTTATATATGCTTGGCCCAGGGAGTGGCATGATTTAGAGGTGTAGCCTTAGAGTAGGTGTGGCCTTGTTGGAGTAGGTGTGGCCTCAGAGTGGGTGTGGCCTTGTTGAAGTGGGTGTGGCCTTGTTGGAGTGGGTGAGGCCCTGTAAGAGTAGGTGTGGCTTTGTTAGAGTGGGTGTGGCCTTATTGGAGTGGGTGTGGCCCTGTAGGAGTGGGTGTGGCTTTGTTGGAGTGGGTGTGTCCTTGTATGAGTAGGTGTGGCCCTGTGGGAGTAGGTATGGCTTTGTTGGAGTGGGTGTGGCCTTGTTGGAGTGGGGGTGGCCTGTTGGAGTAGGTGTGGCCTTGTTGGAGTAGGTGTGTCACTGTGGGCGTGGGCTTTAAAACCCCTGTCTTGTCCTAGTGGCCTTCCCTAGCACCATGCCTGCTTGGGTGCTGCCATGCTCCCGCCTTGATGATAATGGACTGAACCTCTGAACCTGTAAGCCAGCCCCAGTTAAACGCTGTCCATTATAAGAGTTGCCTTGGTCATGGTGTCTTTTCACAGCAGTCAAACCCGACCTAAGATGGGTGATTAGGTGGGAATGTGCTGAGATCAAAATGCTACTGTGATCATTCAAAGGGAGTTTAACTGAGATTTGCTGATAGTGTGGGCAGGATAATGAAAACATGAGCCTGGGCTAAGGTCTGATGCCCTGCAGAGGCCAGGGGAAGGCCAAGGAGCCACCACCTGCTGTGGCCTACCATTAGAAAGTGAGGAGCCAGCCTGTGGTAGTGCCACATGCCTTTAATCTCAGTACTTGGGAGGCAGAGGTAGGCAGATCTCTGAGTTTGAAGCCAGCCTGGTCTACAAAGTGAGTTTCAGGACAGCCAGGGCTACACAGAGAAACCCTGTCTGGATAAAAGAAATGAAAGGAAAGAAAGAAAAAAATAAAAAAGACAGAAAAGAGAGGAGGAGGAGACTGTGGATGAGTTAGACCCTTGGTTATGTCAGATCCCCCATGATGCAATTCCCTCTCAGTGATTGGATCCACCAACTGGTAGCTCAGCCTTCATACCGAGCCTTTCGAGAGACACCTCTTAGCCACACTGCTGTGGCCAGTCTTCTCATGCTCAGCATATGGAGTAAGAGATCAGTCGTCTCTTAGTGTGCTTTTAATTTTCAGTTCACTGACAACAAGTGATGTCCACTATCTGTTCACGTGCTAATGATCAGCTGCCATCATCATGGGCACCTGAGGGATCTAGCCAAATGTGTCCAACCTTAGTGGGGTGTTGGGGGTGTGTGTGTGCACGTGCATAGGCCAGTGGTCGACCTAGGCCATCCTTCTTCAGTCATTGTCCACCGTGTTTATCAAGCTAAGATCTCTCATTGGCCTGCCACACCGCATTAGGCTAAACTGACAGTTAGTGAGCCACTGAATTCCTGCTGTCTCTATTCCTGAGTACAGGGATTACAAACATGAGCTACCATACCCGACTTTTATGTGTTCTGGGATCAAACAGCAAGCACTTTACCATCTAAGCCACTTCCTATTTTCTTTTCATAATTATTTTTTTTAATATTTGCTTATTTGAGGTGGTGTGTGCCACATTGCACATGTGGAGATCAGAAGACAATCCATGAAAGTCAGTACTCACCTTCCACCACGGGGGGGGGGGGGGGGGAGGGCAGGACTGAACTCAGGTCAATGGGGTTGGCTATAGATGCCTCTGTCTGCCAGCCCTTTCTAGAGTTTTTGAAGCCCACTTTCTACATTAAAAATAAAATAAATAAATAAATAAATAAATAAATAAATAAATAAATAAATAAATAAATAAATAATAGCTTGACAGTCACTCTCTCAGCTTCCCTTGCAGCTACACTGAAGTCACGTGGTCTGAATTTGACCAATCAGATGTTGTCAACTAGACTTTTACATTGGAAACTAGTAATTCAAACTAGTGTAACCAAGAGAGGCCATTTGGTTACTGGTGGGCAGGTGCAGTAGCTGCTGTTCTGCCAGCAGTAACAACCATTAGCCACTTATCTGTGTCAAGGGTTGTTGTAAAGGCTTTGGGCATGAGGGGTGTGGGTGGAGGTGAAGGAATGTCCTCCTAATGTCAATGAAATCAGTGGACCCAGTCCCAGTCTTTGAGGTCAAGGCATCAGCACTGAGCCTATGCAGCAACGAGACATGAATTTATCAAACTGCTAATGTGCCGGGGACGTCCATGGCTTTGACTTTCTCGGTGACAAAGTGTACCTCTTGTGAATGAGAACCGATGGACTGGCGAGAGGGTTAAGCACGGGGAGGATGCCTGCCAACAAACCTGAAGACCTAAGTTCAGTCCCTGGAACCCACATAGGGGAAGGAAAAGAACTGAATCCCATGGGTTGGCCTCTGACCGACAACTGAGCACTGTGGGACCACATAACCTCCCTCCTCCACATACATAAATTTAAAAGATACTTTTTAAAAGGGAAAGCCCATAAACTAGCCATCTTCCCGTCACCACCTCCATCACAACCCCAGCTGCCTTTCAACATCCACCCCAAAGGGCTGGACAATACAGGACGCTGCAGAGAAAGGAAATCTTATATAGTAATTGCCTTTTGTAAAAGTCGACCTCATTTCTCAGCCCGGATCTCCGTCCTAATTTGCATTTGGATTGGGAAAATCAATACTGTATGGTAAGTATTTGTTTTCCAAAATCTGATAGCATGCAAATACGATCTCCCATTTCCCAACTGCTCTTTCTGTCCCTAACCTTTGTGACCCCCCCCAACAGAGTAAAAATAAACAAACAAAAGCCAAAATACAGCTGTGGATTTCTCAAAGTCATGTCCTTCAGGATCTGCTAGGAGTATTTCTGAAATTATAGATGCTATGCTTGCCATTTTGCCTTGAATGTGTTAGGGAGAACGGAGGTTTAGATTGTTGAAGGTCTCCCCTTGAGAAGGGAAAGCCAAGCCAAGCATGGTGGTGCACCTGCGATCCCAGCACTCAGGAAGTAGAGACAGGAGAATCTTGAGATCAAAGCCAGTTTGAGTTACATAGCAAGAGCCTAGCCAACCAAGACTGGAGAGATGGGACAGCATTCAGTCCCCAGAGCACACATTTAGAAATGCCAGATGTGGTGGGTCACTCTTGTAATCCTAAGTGCTAAGGATGCAAAGGGAGGTAAATTTGGGAAGCTTTCTGGATAGCCAACCTAATCTTAGAAAATTCTAGGTTAATGAGAGACCCTACCTGCCCCCAAAATAAAAAATAAAGCCAACATCTGGAGGAACAATAGCCAAGGTTGTGCCATGTCTTCCACATACATACCTTTGGGCACTCATGCTCACAGACAGACAGATAGACAGACAGACAGACAGACAGACAGACAGACAGACACACATGCACACACACACACACACACACACCATAAAAAACAACCAACAATCTAAACTTAGGCTTGGTGTATCTGAGAAAACATATTTCCATATTTGAGCACACACCTGAATGGCCCATCACCACCTCAATTCACTCTCAGCCCAGAGCCATGTGTCCTGCCTCTTCAATAACTCTAGGGATGACAGATGGCCTCAAGGGAGGGCATACACAACCCTTTATTTAGAATATGTGAGTGTGGCACAGATGCAGTTCCAGGGGGAGGGCTATGACAGTCAATTTTTGGGGTATGTACGTGTGTGTTGTGTGCATGCACACGTGTCCCTGTGTTTATGTGTACATGGGTGCTTGTGTGGGTGTGGGTAGGTGTGCATATGTGGAAACCAGAGGTCGATGTTTAATGTCTTTTTCAGTCACCCTTCTCTTTATATACTGAAGCACGGTCTCTCACTCAACCTGAAGCTGAGAAGTCCGCAAGTCTAGACAGCCAACGTGTCCCTAGGTAGCCTGTCTCCCCCTTTCATGTGCTAGTGAATAGACCTGACCCCCTTATGAGGAAGGTTAGATCCCTAGCAAACTTAGAGCCGAGACTAGAAACTACATGCCCGGGTAAGTAAAAGAAAAAACCCCACCCAACTACGTTCTCTCCCCTAAGAAACGGGTGACTTTGACCTCACCTCAGGACCAGAGGCACAATGTTTCAGGAACTAGAAATGTTTGTGCAACTGACTTGTGAATAACTTAGAACAATCTGTACTTCCCCATGATGCAAATTCTTTCCGTTCCCCACCCCTTGCTTTATGGTTTCTCCTTGCTTTATGGTTTCTCCTTGCTTTATGGTCTTTTCCTGCTTTGTGGTTCTTTCCTTGCTTTGGGTTTTTTTCTTCCTTTAAATACCCCTGACTTCAGCTACTTGGGGCCGAACCCCTCTGCCTCTGCGTAGGTTACGGGTTCGACCCCAGTGCACTGGTCCTTCCACCGCCCCGGAATAAACCTCATGTGATTGCAGCATGGACGGTCTTTCGTGAGTTCTTGGGGGGTCGCGCCGTCCCGAGACTTGAGTGAGGGTCTCCCCAGCTCGGGGGTCTTTCACTAGGACGGCGGGCAGGCAGCCATTTCCACCCTGCACTTACATGGGTGCTGAGGATTTGAACTCAGTTCCTCAGACTTGCACAGTCTACTGACCCATTTCCTCACCCCAGTGATGGTTAACCTTGCCTATTGACCTGAAATGGATTGTGACTCACCTAGGAGATTCATAAAGCACATTTCTGGGAATGTCTGTATTGCTTTCTTTCTTTTTTTTTTTTTTTTTTTTTTTTTGGTTTTTCGAGACAGGGTTTCTCTGTGTAGCCCTAGCTGTCCTGGAACTCACTCTGTAGACCAGAAATCCACCTGCCTCTGCCTCCCAAGTGCTGAGATTAAAGGCGTGCGCCACCACTGCCCGGCTGTCTGTATTGTTTTCAAAGGCCCTTAAATAGGACGGGCTGAAGTGGAAGTTTCTAGCTGTGTTACGTGATACAGACTCACGTGGTGTTTTGCTAAGAGACTCACGTGGAGTCTTGCTGAGGAAAGACCCATGTGAGGACATGTGATGTTTGGAGAGAGTATAAATAGGACTCAACAGACAGTGATATCGTGTTTGCATAGTTAGCTTTGCAACACTTTGTTGGTCTCACGTCTTCTCTGAGAGAGGCCCGTCAGAGAACTCTTGGCATTCCAGCTGGTTCTGGTCATTCCTGCTGACTCATGCTGATTTGGCTGATGCCTGGCTGTTTCTGCTGGATCCTGTCATTGCTGCTTATTTGTGTTCGGTTTCCTGACACTACTGAACTGGTCTCATGGTATCCTGGCAAATGGAGATTGAAATCGTCCCAAAGAACTACTTCTAAACAGGTCCACATCCCCTTGTCCTATTTACCATCTTTTCTCCTTTACCTTTGGACGGTGGGGTGGAAGGGGATTCAAAGCATTTGAGAAGCCTTAATAAAAGTAGGTTTTGAAAAATCTAAGCCTATGGGGGCTTTGATCTAATCCGTGGTTTCATTCATTTGTCATTCAAACTTTGAGAGACTATTGGGAGACTGAATCTGTTAGTGGTAGGCACTGGTTGGAGGAAGTCGGTCACTGGGCACATGTCTGGACTCCGCCTGGTATTTCACTCACTTCCTGTCAGCCATACCATGAGCTGCTCTCTCAGCTTCCCGTCTACCAAGAGGTGAAAGACCTCCTCTGTGACACACACCACTGTGATGTCCTGCCTCACCATGGCCCATCTCAAAGGCTATGGGCTGAGATTCCTACAAAATGCTAAGTCAAAATAAACCTCTCCCAAGTTGTTCATGCCACACATTCTGTCGGGGTGATGAGAAAAACTGATCCTGAGTTAGACTCTAGGATCCAAAAATGGCTACCATTACTCTTTTCTATACTACAGGGTCTTCTGTAGTGCCTGTGAATTGTAGGGTGAAGTGGGAACTTCTGGTTTCTTTGGAAAGTCCGTTTTGTCAAATGATGTTTTTTGCTGGAGCACACAGGTGAAAGGATGCATGATGTTCAGAAGGAATATAAATATGGCCCCATAGACAGTGGGAGCTCAAACATTGGTTTGCTTCGCTCTGCCTCTCTGTTCTTCACTAACGACCCGCATGTATTGGTTCACCTTACATTGCATTGCTGAGCCCCACTTGTGATGCCATAGAGAGAAACTCGCCACTGCTGCGGCCTTGGGCTGGTTGGTGAACCTTGTGGTCTCTTCTAGATTGAACTGCCCTTGCTGGTACGTGTGTGGTGACTGCCAAGTGGACTGTTGGGAACTGCAGCTGCTGGTTCATTCGTGGCGTCTGCCTACTGACAGGGCTGGACTGCAGCTGATCTGTATTGTTTGTTACAGGACAGAACTGCTGGTATCCTGACAACAAAGATTGAACTCACCCCCAAAGAACTCTTCCTAAACAGGTCTACTTCCCCTGCATCCTAATAACTTTTCTTTTCCACTACCTCTGGTGGATGGAAGGCTAGAGGGAAGGTTGAACCTTATTAAAGTAGGTTGAGAAAATTTATGCCTACAGTAGGGTGTCTCAATTATGTCTTCATAAAATTGCTTTCTTTCTATATATGTATGTAGGTGAGCATATATATCTATGTGTTCTGTGTATGTGTATGGGCATGTGTGTGTGTGTGTCTGTGTGTGTGTGTGTCTGTGTGTGTCTGTGTACACAGAAGCCAAAGGAGGATGTCTGGTGTCCTTCTCTGTCCCTTTCCTCCCTATTCCCTTGAGACAGGGTCTTTCACTGAACCTGGGGCTAGGCTGGTTACCAGTAAGTCCCAGTCGTCTTCCTGTCTCTGCCCCATCTCCGCAGCACTGGGATGACAGGAGCACATGACCACGCCCAGGTTTTATTTTTAGTGTTTTGCATTTTAGGAATATCTCGGGGAGGGGGTGCTAAAGAGATGGCTCAGCAACTTAGAGCACTTGTCATTCTTGCAGAGAACCTAGGTTTTATTCCCAGCACCACATGGTAGCTCGCAACCATCCATAACTCTGGATCCAGAGCTCTGATGCCTTCTTCTGGCCTCCATCAGCCACTAGGCATGCACATACAAGCAGAGAAAACCCTCATGTATATAAAATAAAATAAATCTAAGGGAAAGAATATCTTTCATTTATTCTTTGACAATCCCATGCATGTATAGACTGTATCTTGATCATATTCTCCTCTAATTCCCCCTCCCTTTCCTCTCAGCCATCCTACCCATCCTCTCCACCTTCAGGTCTTCTCCCACTAAGTCCAATTTGCTCGCCTGCTACAAGTATGGCTGATACAGTTGGCTTCATTTTGTGCAGGTGTCCACAGCTATGGCTGTCCTATTGAAGCTGAGCACTCAGCTATCACTATTCTCAGCACTGTGGCCAGTTATGCGTCTCTCTGGTAACTGCTGAGTGCCACGAGAAGAGATGTCCCTCACCAAGGTTGAGGGCAGCACTGACCTATGGACACAAACATAAGTATTCAGACGCTCTGCTCCTGGGACCTATGACTTCCCTAGCCATGGGTATTTTAACTGGGATCACAGTGTCAGGACAATGGCTTTTTAAAACATGGGTTCAAGGGATTTGAACTCAGGACCTTGTGCCTTTATAGCAAGCACCCGCCCACCGAGCCATCTTCCCAGCCAAATAGTATTGTTTAAAAAGAAGTCACTGGACCAGACATGGTGGTATAGCCCTTTAATCCCAGGACTCTGGAGACCTAGGCAGGCAGATCTTTGTAGGGTGAAGGCCAGGGCTGCCATGGCTAGAGTGAGACCCTGTCCCAAAAATGAAGAAAGAAAAGAAGTGGCCAGACCTGATGATATATATATTTAAATTCAACATTTGGGAGGCTGAGACAGGGGGATGGAGGAATCAAGAGAGCATGGGCTGCATCATGTAACTCGGCCTCAAACATACAATACCAGTAAGGCTGGTGACAGGCTGGCCTCTGTTGGATCTTTCTTGTTTCTGAAAGGGAAGAGCAGATTGGATAGATATAGAGGCTTGTGATGGGGTCTCCACACTCAACGGTTTCTTAATTTTTAATCAATTTTAGTTAGGAAAATTTTAATGTAGTGAAATGAATAAAATATGAACTTTGCCGTGTTAACTGCTTTGAGGGCAAAATTCAGTGGCATTAAAAACAATCATGACGTCGTACAAATGGCACCGCCATCTGTTTCCAAAAATCTATTTCCCTACAGAGAATCTGTTGACAAGGGGCTGGAGACGAGGCACAGTTGGTAGAGGGCTCACCTAGCAACCCAGTGAACCCTTGGATTCCATCCCCAGCACCACAGAGAGTGGGTGTGTGAAAGCATCTGACCCAAGGACTAGGAGGTGGAGGCAGGAGGATCAGCAGTTTAAGGTCAGTCTTGGCAACATAAGAAGTTTCAGATCATCCTGGGCTACATGCAACCCTGTCTCAAAACAAACACACACACACACACACCCCTTCTGCTAGGCAAGGACTCAATTCCTAGCTCTTCTGCAAGCTTTTGGTAGCCAGCAATCTGCCTAATTTCGCCAAGATTCTGTTTGTTGTGGATATTTTGCATAAGCACAATCATACCCTATGTGGTCTGTATGTCTGTCTCCCTTCGTGTGGCATGTCTTCCAGGTTGATACGCATGGCAGCTTCAACCAGTCCCTTGTTCCTCTTTATGGGTGAATAATATCTCATCAAATAGGCAGAAGTGAACCAACACCTTCCCTTTCCCCACAGAAGGCTTGAGTCTCTGAATCTGCTGAAATAAACCAGTGTCTTAGTCAGGGTTTCTATTCCTGCACAGACATCACGACCAAGATGCAAGTTGGGGAGGAAAGGGTTTATTGAGCTTACACTTCCACACTGCTGTTCATCACCAAAGGAAGTCAGGACTGGAACTCAAGCAGGTCAGGAAGCAGGAGCTGATGCAGAGGCCATGGAGGGATGTTCCTTACTGGCTTGCTTCTCCTGGCTTGCTCAGCTGGCTTTCTTATAGAGCCCAAGACTACCAGCCCACAGATGGCACCACCCACAAGGGGCCCTCCCTCCTTGATCACTAATTGAGAAAATGCCTTACTGCTGGATCTCATGGAGACATTTCCTCACCTGAAGCTCCTTCCTCTGTGATAACTTCAACTTATGTCAAGTTGACACACAAAACTAGCCAGTACAACCAGCAGTGGTCAGCTCACAGACAAAACATCACATGAATTTATTTCAGTATGGCGACTATCCCATAACCCAGTAAAGATTCAGACATATGTGTTCTTCCTTATAAGACACCAGGAAAGAGAGGCTGTGGGCAATTTAGGAGGGTAGAAATGACTTTCAGGGGAAGGAATGAACTTCAAGAATAAACAAAGAAAGGCATGGGGGAAGGGATGTGTCTCAGTTAGGGTTTCTATTGCTGGGAAGAGATGCCATGACCATGGAAACTCTTATTTAAAACAAAACAAAACAAAATGAAAAATCCTGCTGGAGAGATGGCTCAGTGGTTAAGAGCACTGGCTGCTCTTCCAGAGGTCCTGAGTTCAATTCTCAGCATGGCTCACAACCATCTGTAATGGGATCCGAAGCCTTCTTCTGGTGTGCCTGGAGACAGTGACACTGTACTCACATAAGTAAAACAAATGAATCTTTAACAATCAAACAACAAGAAGAACAAAAACCATTCAATTGGGGCTGGCTTACAGTTCAGAGGTTTAGTCCATGATCATCATGGCAGGAAGCGTGGTGACTGACATGTAGCCAGACATGGTACTAGAGGAGCCAAGAGGTCTCCATTCCAATCAGATTCTCAGACAGCAGGAAGAGAATTGCTTGTGCTTTTGAGACCTCAAAAGCCACCCCCTGGTAGCACATTTCCTTCAAAGAAACCACACCTACTCCAACAAGGCCACGCCTCCTAATAGTGCCACTCCCTAGGACGAAGTATTCAAACACATGAGTCTGTAGGGGCCGTACCTATTCAAACCACCACAAAGAGCATGCTTGTCATCCCAGCACTGTGGAAGAGATGACAGGAGAACTGTGAGTTCAAGGCCAGCCTGGACTACATAGCAAGTTCCAGTCTAGCCTGAGCTATGTAGCAAGACCCTACCTCAAAAAGTCAATAAAAAAGGGGGAGGGGATCTGGATTTGTCATTGTATTAATCAAGGTTCTCTAGAGGAGTAGTACTCACACACACACACACACACACACACACACATACACACACATACACACACAAACACACACACCATACACACATACATACACAAATAGACATACACACACACATACACACACACAGACACACACACAATTTATTAGAGTGGCTTACAGTCTGTGGTTCAACTAACCCAATAATGGCTGTCTGCCAATAGATGGTCCAAGAATCCAGTAGTTGCTCAGCCCCACAAGGCTGGGTGTCTCAGTTGGTCTGCAGTATACGCTGGAATCCTGAAGAAGTAGGCTCTAATGCCAGTGAAGGAATGGACTTGTTAGTGTGAGCAAAAACAAGCGGACAGAGAGAGAGCAAGCTTCCTTCTTCCAAGTCCTTTATCTAGGCTGCCAGCAGGTGTGGTCCAGATTAAAGGTAGATCTTCCCACCTCTAAAGATTCGGATAAAGGCTTTCAAAGTCTTTTAAGAAAAATCCCCTCACAGGTGTACCCAGGCACTTGGGTTTTAGTCAGTCCCAGATGTAGTCAGGTTGACAACCAAGCATAGCCATCACAGTGGGAAAATACCAGCTTAGACTCTGCCAGTGAGGGGTTAGGGGCACAATTCAACCAGTGTCTACCCACAATCCCCCAGGGATGGGCTTCCGGAGTGTGGCTCAGTGGCACTCATCTAGCTTGCAAAGGGCCCTGGATTTGATCCCCAGCCCCAGCACAGCTCGAATGCGCTCTCTCTCTCTCTCTCTCTCTCTCTCTCTCTCTCTCTCTCTCTCTCTCTCCCTCCCTCCCTCCCTCCCTCCCTTCCTCCCTCCCTTCTTCCTTCCCACCCCAGCCCAGATTTGTAAATACCCTGCTCTGTGCTTCTCCACTCATTCGATGATTGACATTTGGACTGATCCAGCCTTTTCTGCCCCCAGCCTTTTCAAGTCTAAAGACTGTGTCTCCTTTCTCAAGGAGAGTGCCCAGTCTCCCCATTTAGGACTTAAAAATCTGTCGGAGACTTCTCAGATGGTCTAAGGGAGAGGTGCGGGATGAAGGGGAGTGGTGGAGGATGGTGAAGGATGGTGATGGAGGATGGGGAGGATGGTGATGGAGGATGGTGATGGAGGATGGGGAGGATGAGGATGGAGGATGGTGATGGAGGATGGTGATGGAGGATGTTGGGAGGATGGTGATGGAGGATGGGGAGGATGGTGATGGAGGATGTGATGGAGGATGCAGGGAGGATAGTGATGGAGGATGGTGATGGAGGATGCAGGGAGGATGGTGATGGAGGATGGGGAGGATGGTGATGGAGGATGGGGAGGATGGTGATGGAGGGTAGGGAGGATGGTGATGGAGGATGTGATGGAGGATGGTGGAGGATGGTGATGGAGGATGGGGAGGATGGTGATGGAGGATGTGATGGAGGATGGTGGAGGATGGTGATGGAGGATAGGGAGGATGGTGATGGAGGATGGTGGAGGATGGTGATGGAGGATGGTGAGGATGGTGATGGAGGATGGTGATAGAGGATGGGGAGGATGGTGATGGAGGATGGGGAGGATGGTGATGGAGGATGGGGAGGATGGTGATGGAGGATGGGGAGGATGGTGATGGAGGATGGTGGGAGGATGATGGAGGATGGTAATGGAGGATGGGGGGGGGGAGGAACCTTTACCTGGAAGTCCTTCCATGCCAGCACAAGGACTTCATGATCTCACTCTCCCTCCTGGTTAAGACCCTCAGTTTCCCCACATATCGCTTCCAGGTTGGGTGCTCTCAGGTGTCCTGAGAAGTACAAGCAGAGAGCTGAGTCCAGTCTTTGGTCCATGCTTGGCACTCACCAAATAGCAGCTATCAATGCAAAGCTGTCACCATGGTGCCTGGCACCATCTGCATCTCTCTATCTGGCTTTTGTTTTGAGACAAAAATCTCTCTGTGGCCCTAGCTGGCTGGGAACTCACTGTGTAGACCAGGCTGGTCTCAAACTCACAGAGAACTCTCTGCCTCTGCCTCTGCCTCTGCCTCTGGAGCACTAGAGTGGATTTGCACCACCTCTACCTAGCTTGTTTCCGTTTTGTTTGTTTGTTTGTTTGTTTGTTTGTTTAAAATAGCATTTATTAGTCAGGTGTGGGGCACACCTTTAATCCCAGAAATCCATAGGCAGAGGCAGGTGGATCTCTATGAGTTCATGGTCTACAGAGCAAATACCAGGCCAGCCAGGGCTACACAGTAAGCTCTTGTCTAAAGGAAGGAAGGAAAGAAAACATTTATTTATTTGTTATTGTTCACATACATTCACATATGCAAGTGCCAAGCAAGATGCACAGACAGGGGACAGAGGCCAGCTTTCAGGCTTGACAGCAAGTACCCCTAACCACTGAGCCATCTTGCTGGTCTTTTATCAGGATCTCCCTTGACAGCTGGGGCTTGCAGGGGGTGACATTCTTTGGGCAGGATAGGAGTGAAGGGAAGAAAGTAACCCCCAGATGCTATGTAACTCTGTTAGTAAAGTGTTTCTTCCCATGCACAGAGCCCTGGGTTCGATCCCCCAGAACTGTGTAAAAGTGGGCTTGCTAGCACATGACCGGAGTCCCTGGCCTCAAGGGGAGGTGGTGGAATGATCAGACGTAGAGACACCTGGGAAGAAGGATGGTCATCTGAGGAATCGCCCCCATCAGAGCGGTCTGTCTGTGGGACATTTTCTTGTTAATGATTGATACAGGAGGGCTCGGCTCACTGTGGGCAGTGCCCCCCCTAGGCAGCCTGTCCTGGCTTGTATTAGAAAGGTAGCCAAATGAGTCATGAAAAACAAGCTGGTGTGTAGCCTTCCTCGACCGTGGCTGCTTCAGTTTCTGCCTCAACTTCCCTCGGTCATGGTCTGCAAGATGAAATAAACCCTTTCCTCTTGGTTTTGGTGGATGTTTAATCGCAATATGTAGAACAGCTACATAGTGAGTTCGAGACCAGCCTGAGATATATTGTCTCAAAAATAACAACAACAAAAACCCCAAGAAACCAAACTAAGCCCTAAAATGCTTGACCAATGGTCTAGTAATGCCTTGCTTGCTCACAGACACAGGGCTTGCTCATGCCTGGGTGAGGTAACCAAGTGCTTCGAATGGTCTAAGCACGTTCCTAGCTGCCCAGGGGGAGGGAAACCCCCATTGTCCACATTAGAGACTGGTTTGTGTAGGCATACATTTTTTTGCAACCTACTTTTAATAAGGGTTCAACCTCTCCTCTAGCCCACCACCCAGCAGAGGTAGCAGAAGAGAAAAGTTATCAGGATATGGGAGAAGTGGACCCCATCAGCAATAGTTCTTTGGGGGTGGGCTCGATCTTCTTGGGCAGCAGTTCAGTCTCACAACAAACACCAACCCCGGGCAGCTGTAGTTCAATCCTGAAGAAAACGCCAGGCTCGCCAACCAGCCTGGGGTGGGGCCGTGTAAGTGGCAAGCTGCTATAGGACCTTCATGAGCAATTAGTTCTTGGGCAAGTGTCTCTTAATGGTGGTACTATCACAAGTTAAGCTCCACAACGCTAGGCAAGGCAAACCAATACATGTGTGTCTTTAACGAAGAATAGTAGCAAGGCAGAGCAAACCAAACCAACGCTCAGTGCCCATCCCCCATTGTCTGTGGGGTTATATTTATACTCCTTCATCAAGTGTCCTTTCATGTGTCTGCTTCAGGAAAACATTCTTTCCTGTGTCTGTTTTAGCAAGACAGCCTTTCACCTGTGTGCCCCAGCAAACCATCATTTGACAGAACTGACTTTCCAAAGAACTACAAGTTTCCACTTCAGGTTTATCACCAACCAATCTTATTGGGCACCCTCCCTTCCTGTCTCATTCCCCCCCCCCCACTGCAACTAGCATTCTCTGATGCTCTACAAGAAACAACAGGCCCTCACAGAAGGGCTGATTCTAGTCAGAAGCTGAGTGAAGACATCGTGTTACTCCTTGCTGTGACCCAATACCTGACAAGAAGCAACTTAAGGGAAGAAGGGTTTGTTCTGGTTCATGGTCTGTGGGGATACAATTCACCATGGCTGCAGGAGCTGGAGGCTGATGGCTAACACATGGGCTCATCAGGAAGCCAGGAGTTTTAAAAGCTCAAAGCCTAGGGTTGGAGAGACGGCTCACTCATGGAAAGTCAGATGACTTTGGCAGAGGGCTGGAACTCTGTTCCCAGCACCCACGTTGGCGGTTCACAACTACCTGTAACTTCAGCTCCTGGGGTCCATAGACACCTTGTACCCATTGCATATATCCACGCAGAGACACAGATGCAGATACACAGACACGTGATTAAAAATAAACCTTTTCTTTAAAATGTCACTCCTGACACTCAAGACACAAGCCTTGAATTCTAACACCGGGGAGGCAGAGGCAGGGGAATCTCTGTGAGTTTGAGACCAGCCTGATCTACAAATTAAATTCCAGGACAGTCAGAGCTATTACACAGATACCTGCTTTGGAATCCTCCACCCTGCAAAGTCACTCCCAGTGATCTGTTTCTGCCTCGATGTTTCAGCGCTAAAGGTTCCACAACCTCCCATAACAGCGCCACCTGCTGGAGACTAAATGTTTAAACACGTCAGCCAGTGGGGGACATTCCACACTGAGCCCGCAGCAGACACCATCATCATATTAACGACGGTTGTTAAATGGGGTCAGTTTTCCACTTCCTCCCAGAAGCCCAACCTGGCCCCAGCCACAGAGTGGATGCCCTGCTTGCCTGCTCTAGCCACGTGGTCTGCCTCCATCGTGCCTGCTTTATTTTTAATCCTACATTTTCATCAGTTGCGTGATAAAAATGTTAATCCCTCTAGCTGTCCCCCAGGAGACCCGCAACACGCACCCTCTGAATCTGTGATGAAGCCATCAGCCTTTGATGGAGGCGCGAGATGAGATGCGGAGGGCTGTGATTTCTAACGAGAGGGGCCCCGGCAT
This sequence comes from Uromys caudimaculatus, assembly GCA_028551405.1. Classification (NCBI taxonomy): domain Eukaryota; kingdom Metazoa; phylum Chordata; class Mammalia; order Rodentia; family Muridae; genus Uromys; species Uromys caudimaculatus. Next base: position 7,875,522 of record CM052721.1, on the reverse strand, counting down.
GCAATATTTAAGCAACCCCTTCATGAAAGGAGAGCGTTCAGGCTCTTAACATCAGTTTCAAGAAAGTCAGACTTGATTCTCAGCCTCAGACTGATGTTTGGCTGCACTCCGTGCTTTAAATACTCATTTCTGCTGCCTTGATATTTTAATTTCTTCCCTTTTAAGTTTGACAAGCCCAAAGCGTTTCCAGGAGTTCATGTCCCAAACAAGGCAGAGATGTGAGGTGGGGAGACCCTACAGTCCAGGGGGGAATTGTACCGACCCCAACAAGTTGTTTGTCAAAGGTATAAAGATGAACTGGGGGTTGGTGAGAGATGCCTGCAATCCCAGAACTGAGGAGGCTGAGGCAGGATTACAAGATCGAGGCTAGCCTGGTCTACCTAGTGGGAGGTTATCTCAAAAACCAAAAAAAATCTTTAGATTCAGTGCACATTGCTCTTCTCTCTCCTATGTCTTTTCTATATATATCTGTGTGTCTCTGTGTCTCTCCCTCCCCCCTTCCTTTTCTTTTTAAGCACATGGAGGAGGGGCAGTGTGAGTCTGTGTCCAGGCGCTCATGTGCGCGCCCCACATGCCACAGCTCACGTGTGGAGATCTGAGTTGAATCCCTCCTTCCACCACTTGAGTAGGACTGGATTTAGGTCTTCACAAGCACTTTTACCTGCTGAGCCACCGTGACAACCTCCTTACCTTCTTCTGTCTCTCCCCTAAGCCTCCCCCCCCCCCCCACGCACACACATACATACGCACTTTTTCTGGTTCTGTTGTTATTTGAGACAAGGCCCTATGTATTCCAAGCTGACCTTGAACTCACTGTGTAGCCAAGGATAACCTTGAACTCCCATCCCTGTTGCCTCCACCTGCTGAAGTGCTACAATGGCAGGCATGCCCTGGACTCTGATGATGCTTAGTATGGAACTGGGGCCTCTCACGTTCTAGGCAAGCATTCTATGGCTGAGCCCCTTGCTCTGCACTGAGGGATTCTCCAAGAACACTGTTCCGCTGAGCTCTATCCCCTCAGGACTCCCTGGGACAGGAAGATTGCTCTAAGCAGGTCCTCTGCACTTAGCCAGGCCCCCGGCCCCCTTTACCGTTTAAATTCGTTGCTCATTGGCTGTAGAACTGATCCACGGGTTCTGCTCTTGCTGCATGAACGGGTTGCAAGACAGAAAGCCACATCTCAGAGCTCATAATCAACCAAGGTTGACTTCCTTTCAAAACAAAAGTAATGCATATAATCTGCCACTTACCGACCACACACTCGGGAATCAACCACGATGGGGAAATTTTTAGCAATATGCTGCCGCTAGAGCCTCCCACGTGTTCTGGAAGCGGCTTCTTCGCACGCCTGAAGCGTCAGCCTTCGAATGTGAGCGGCTCTTTGTTTAGCTAACTGTTATCACAGTTACAGAAAGAATCATAAACCTTCATAGATCGGGGCTTCTTTCTCAAATGTATTTTTGAAGCATCATGCCAGACAATATTTTAAGTGAAAAAAGACTAATTTTCACATAGTTCCGTGATTATCTGTCTTGATGGCTCAGAACATCATTTATAGCCAGTTCCTGATAAATTGAAACAGAACTATCTCACTTATATCAAGTATTGGAAATTAAAGGAAAAAGTTAATTCCCTTTTTTGTTTTCCCCTTCTCGCTTTGGCCCAACTGGCTCCGGCCCAAAGATTTATTTATTTATTATTATATGTAAGTACACTGTAGCTGTCTTCAGACACACCAGAAGAGGGCATCAGATCCCATTACAGATGGTTATGAGTCGCCATGTGGTTGCTGGGATTTGAACTCAGGACCTCCGGAAGAGCAGTCAGTGATCTTAACCGCTGAGCCATCTCTCCAGCCCTAATTCCCTTTTAATAGAATATTCTAGATGCCACTTGAAAAGTGCTGAAATAATTTTGAGTGGGAACTAATGTTTAATGATGAGTGTTTTCTGGGGTACAAAGTAAATTATTTGTGGACTGGAGACACGGCTCAGTTGGGAGAAGGCTTGCCTAGCACATATGCGTAGCATAAAACCAGATGTGGTTGTCTATGTCTGTAATCTCAACACTTGGAGAATGGAGCAGAGTTCAAGGTCGTGCTGGGCCACAGAGTCAGTATGAGGGCCTGGCCCATGAGACCCTGTTTTAAGAAAGAAAGCAAGCAAGCAAAAAGGGAAGGGAAGTGGGGAGGGGGAGGGGGAGGGGGAGGGGAAGGAGAAAGGGAAGTGGGGAGGGGGAGGGGAGAAAAGATGGACGCCAGAACAACAACAACAAAATACTTGTATCTGGATGTGTTTCGGAGGCTCTAGCGGACCCTTTGATGCGGGAAAGAGAGTCCTCCCATAATTCCACAGCGGTCTCGCTTTCTCTTTCTCGCACCATGGAATCTTTCCGAGGTGAGATCTGCATTTCCTGTGGAAGTGGGAAATTAGTCAGAACACGCACCAAGCAATCCTCTCTCCTTCAAACTGGGAAACATACTTAAGGATTTCACTGAAATAATCAGATGGATGTTGTAATTACCAAGGCATGATCTCTGTCGCATAGCAAAGAGAATTCATTAAAGAGAGGAACAGCTGTTTCTCAGCGTTTCAAAATTCAGAACTGCCTTCTGTGTTCTGGGGAAGGGGACTGGAATCACAGAAGACTCGGCCCACTACACCTCGTTCCGCGTGATGGAGACATTTGGATACTTGTAAAAGAACATATAGTCTAGGCAAAATGATCCGGTTCTAGCAAGTTTCTTATTGTTTTATCATATAGGAACAAAAGATTTCGTTAAAAGGAAGACTCTGAGAGGCTCTTGAAGTTGGTGCGTCCCAATTTCTTCAGTACTGAGTAGACCCAGTTTAGCTAAGCAGCCACACCCCAGCCCCTCACTGGGGGATTCTAGGCAGGGGCTCTACCACTGAGCCACGCCCCCAGCCCCTCACTGGGGGATTCTAGGCAGGTGCTCTACCACTGAGCCATACCCCAGCCCCACAATGGGGGATTCTAGGCAGTGCCTCTACCACTGAGCCATGCCCCAGCCTTCTTTTTACTTTTGATTTGGATACAGGTTCTCCTAAATTGCCGAGTAGCCTGGAAGGTGCTGTGTCCAGGCAGACCTTACCTTGCAGTCCTGCCCTGTCCCCCAGCTTCCTGAGCACCACCAAGCCCCCACTCTATTGATAGCAGTCATGCTTACTCCCCACCACAGAGAATTTGAATCCTTAATGTCCTCTCGGTTTTAATTGGCACCCAGAGTTTTTCCTAAGTCTAAATAATTGCAAAGGATGCTAATACTGATCTATTGTAAATATTGTCGTTTAGAAAAAAAAAGGAAGCTGTCAAATCGCTCTTCCAAATGCAGTCAATAAAACCTACACACGAGAGCAATTCGGTATCCATCTTCCTTTACTTAGAAGGTACAGACTGGCTCTTTTTTTAATAGTCCAAAAAATTTTTTAATTTTCTTTTCTCCCCCTGAACTCACAGTTCCATCCCATTTCCCCTACAGAATGGCCTTCTAATGCAATATATTTTTATGCTTGGTAATATTTTATTAATCACCCCCTCATAATTCTCTCAACAAAAAAAAGTATATAAGTTAAAATTACATTTTTTAATTACCTGTGACTATAAAGCTCTAGAATTAAACTTTTTTCCTGGCTTGAGCTAACAGCACATTTATAGGTATCCAATTTATCAAAGCCTACTCATTATACATTTTTGTAAATAATTATTGAGCATAAAAGTAAAATTTTTCTTACAGTTGCATCTCTGTGAGATGAATGGGGCTGTCTTCTCTTTCTTATATGCTTTTGTGAGCACTGCTGAAGATCATAGCTGCTACACTGAGACAGAATTCAGAATCACACGTCTTATTTCTATGTTGTATTTGCACGTGTATGCATGCGTGTGTGCCTGTGTGTGGGTACCCAAGCATGTGTGTACAGAGGCCAGAGGTTGACATTGGGAGTCTTCCTCAGCACCTCCCCATCTTATTTTTTTGATACAGGGTCTTCTCACTGAACCTGGAGTTGGAAAGTCCAGCTAGGTTAGCTGTCAGTGAGCTCCAGGGACTCATCTGTCTCTGCCTCCCAGTGTTGAGATTTCAGGCACTCCACAGCTGCATGGTGCTGCCGGTCCAACTCGGGCCCTCATGCTGGCCCAGAAAGCTCTTTTCTGAGCATGCCATCTCCCCGGCCCCTTTTTATTTTTAGAAAAAAGATAAAATAACAGTGGTTCAGAGTTGGCCACAGTGGCACAAACCTTTAATCCCATCATTCAGGAGGCCGAGGCATAGAATGCACACTGGTACCCCATTCTCTTTCTCCTTTGACAGAATCTCCAGTCTAGGGAATGGTGCCACCCACAGTGGGCGGATCTTCTGACGTCAATTTACACAAGTATGCCCAGAGTCCAACCTAACCTAAATCTTCCCTCACAGGTGTGCCTAAAAGCTTGTCTCCTTGGCTGTCTTATTCCAGTCTGAGGATGGGAACCCAAGGCTCTAGACATGCTAGGCAAGGATCTACCACCTGAATTATACCCTCAACACTACCGTTTTGTTTTTTAATGAAACAAAGTCTACGTACTCCTTGATGAATGCTGGCCTACTTAGCTCAGGGGAAGACTTTGAGGGCAGACATTTCTTTGCTTTTCCTGGCCAGAACTGCGGTAAGGTTTGGGAGGTCACATTATTATTTTGACAGAGCCAAGAATTATTTGGATGACAAATAGAACCCTGTCAGAGCAGACATGCAATCTTACAGCAAGAACAGATGGGTGAGGTTAGCAAAAACTGAGATATGCCGGGCTCCAAACGAATAGCTCAGTTCCTGCTTTCTTCAAAACGCCAGCTATCGGCTCTGTCTCCTTGGCTATGCCTTGATAATACAACCTGCATCCCGAAGAAGGCTTTGTTTTTTTCTAAATGAGCAACTCAAAAACCCCAGCCTCCAAATGCATGCAATAGGAGACCCATGTTTCTAGGGCAAGCATCAGAATATCATCAAGAGGAAGACGGAAAGACAGAGACAGACAGACAGACAGAGCCTGATATATTCCCGTTGCTGATTCAACCTCAACAAATTCACCAACCAGGTGCAAGGGGGGTGGGGATCTGTCCCTGAAATATCTACCACCTCTGTGTTGTGAACGGCCTTGGTCCCTGAGAAGGATCAAGGAATGCAAAGATGCAGACTCTGCTAGTAGCAGGGCAAGTCAATCTGGGTCGAATTTTCAACCCCCTCCCCCTGGACAGAATATTTTCTCAAATGAACCATTTTCTGGTGTGTGTGTGCATGTGTGTGTGTGTGCATGCATGTGTGTGTCTGTCTGTGTGTGTACATATGAATGCACTCAGCTGCACATGTTGGCAACAGTTGATACCAGGTGTCTTCGTCAATCATTCTCCATCTTACTTTTTGAGATGGGGTCTCTCATTGACTCTTACACTTGCTCTGTTGGCTAGGTTACCTGGCAAGCTCCCGGGAACCTCACGTCTCCATCTCCCAGCATATGGGTTATAGGGACACACCACACACCCAGCTTCTGTATGGGGGCTGCGATTTGAACTCAGTTCCTCATACCTACACAACAAACATTCACTTCCTGAGACATCTCCCCAGCCCCTGTTGCCTGCTCCATGTGATGTCTTTCCTCCCAGCCAGTCCTCCCACTCACCTGTCCCTCACCTGTCCCTTCCATCCTAGGTGATGCTAAGGTGTACCATCAGTGCAGACTTCATCCCTTACACAGTCAGGCCTGTAAGATAAGCCCTGCTTAGTCTTCCAACTAACGGGCTGTACATTTGCAGGTCTCTGAGGCAATCTGCAGCCTCAGTAACTCACTAGAATGAATTGGGAATCAACAAAACACACACATATGCGGGGGGGGGGGGTGCACGCTTGGAGGTAAATAGCCCGTTCCCCAAATCGTAATGCTGAACGACATCCCAACAGGGACCTGGTCACTCACTCCACCCAGGGGTTAACAACCCCAGGGTGTCCAGCCAGCCTGCTGGTGAAGCAGGCAGATGGGACCCAGTCAGCTCTTTAGAAGCTGCTACAGAAGCTGCTCCAAGCCCCGCTCCCAACTATCTGGGCTCCTGGGGAGCCTGAGCCTGGTGATACTGTGACTCATTAGCTTTTATTTTGAATTTCATGCCACGGAAGAAGTGCAGTAATGAGACTGCAAATGTCTCTCTATAAAAGGAAGATGGATGGGGGCAGGGAAAAGAGAAAGTCCAGACAGACAGACACATAAGAGATCAAAGGTGGCCACCCATGGGGTGCGATTGATAGGGGCTGAGCCCTTACCTGAATTCCAGATGTGCACTGGGAAGTTAAGATAGGAGGATGAAGGCCATTCTCAACCACAGAACAAGTTTTTGTTTTTGTTTTTTCCAGACAAGGTTTCTCTGTGTAGCCCTGGCTGTCCTGGAACTCACTCTGTAGACCAGGCTGGCCTCGAACTCAGAAATCCGCCTGCCTCTGCCTCCCAAGTGCTGGGATTAAAGGCGTGCGCCACCACTGTCTGGCCTACAGAACAAGTTTAAGGCCACCGTGAAACCCTCTCAGGAGAGGGAGATAAGAAGGAAGAGGAAAGAGAGGAGGGATACGATTGCCCAACTCTGGAGGAATTTTGTAAGGATATACAGTGTGCGTGAGGCTGAGGAGATGAATCATCGGGTAAAAGCACCTCCTGTGCAAGCATAAGAACCTAAGTTCAAATTCCCAGGACTCCTAGGAAAGCCACACGCGTGGTAGCATGTTAGCATGCATCGATTATCCCAGGAGCCTTATGGGAAGCGGGAACCAGAGGCAGGAGAATCCTTGATAGCCTGTGGGCTGGCCAGCCTGGGACTCTCAACAGTAAAACAACAAAGAGAGCTTGCCTCAAGCAAAGTAGATGATGAAGGCCATGCCTCAGGTTACCCTTCAATCCAAACAGTTGCCTGTAATATAGCTACTACACACAGAGAAGTCTAACCTGGGTTAGACTGGACTGGGGGGGGGGGCACCTAATGTCCTTGTTTTTATATGATTATCACTTTATGGTTTTATTTTGTGATGCAGTCTCATGTAGCTCAGGCTGGCCTAGAGCTCACTACATAGCCAAAGATAACCTTGAACTCCCAATCACCCCACCCCCATGCTGGGATTGCATTTGCCACCATGCCTGAAAAATCAACTCCGTCACAGATGAGGGCCCACCTCACCCTAGTCAGAACAGATATCATCAGGAAACAAACAATAGGGACTGAGGAGATGGCTCGGTCAATGAAGTGTTTGCTGGGCACGCATGAGAACCTGAGTTTGAGCCCCCAGACCCATGCATTCTGCAAACAGAACAGGCCAGGATAGCAGTGACGTTTCTGGGGTCTAATGGGGTACCATGTTCTGTGTCACTGGACCAGGAAGTCAAAGAGATTTGCTCAGGGTCCTTGCATGTTGGCTACAACTCAGTTCTCCCTGCTCCCTTCCCTACCCAGCAAGACCCTTCCCAAGTCTCCCTCCATCTGCCATAAACCTCCCTATCTCCCCAAGCTTCCTCTATCTACTCTCGTCTGCCATTTCACTAAGGGAGATTGAGTCTCTCTTGAAAGGGCCTGACAAAACAGCTCACAAAAGTGTTTTTTATTTTAATAATAATCGGCAGCAGATGCTTCCCCAGCGAGGCTCCGTGCTTGAGCTGTGATAAACACAGAAACTGGAAAGTCACTTTATTAAACCATAAATGTTCGTCACAAATCACAGCTAAATTAGCCCATGGCAGAAGCTGTGCAGATGCGGAGACTGGGTGCTTTAACTCAGGGGCGGAGGGAAAAGGTAATGACATACTTTGAATACCTTCACATTAGGCTTTAAAAGTCTCCGATGTCATTCCATCCTAGGCGGTTGGAGGTGCTTAGCATAAATGTGGGCATGAATGTTTGAAACATCTTAAGGATGCTAAAAATGGTGGGAAGGAAAAGTTGTCCTTTTTACCAGCCCTAGAGGCATACTATGTCCACCTAGCAGACTAATATTATTAGAGTCTCTCCTAGGGTCTATGAACTGTCTAGTCACAGGTTCTTGGCCCAATAATGGTGACAGGCATAAGCTTCATCTTGTAGAGCAGGCCTTAAATCCCGTCAGAAAATGGTTGGTTACTCCCATGACATTCACGCCATGGTTGCACCAACGGGCATGGGTTTGCTAGGCCCATTTGTTGGTCATTATTGAAGCACATAAGGGTTCATATCCGGTGAAGCTGATGATTACTTATCTACTCAGGTAGCATGACTAGCACCTTCCTGCACTAGGAAAGTTAGCCAGGAGGGATGAAACTCTCAGGTCAGCTTGATTTCTCCGTGCCCCATGGCTCCAGTGTGTGACATCTTCAGCCATGATTTTAACCACATCAAATTCTGGAGGGCTAACCAAGAACGTTGGCAATATCCTAGGATGTTTGTGGGTCTTTGTGACCTCACTGGCCAACAACTCTAGGAGGGTTAAGCCATTTCTGGGACTGAGTTTTTGTGTGTTTGTTTGCCTCTGGTGTCTAGTCACGGTATTGCTCTGTTACAGGGAAACTCCATTTTAACTCCTTTCAAGCGTAGGTATAGATATATTTTAAGAAGCTTCCACCATTGTCCATTTCTGTCTGATTTTTAAATCCTTCTTCTGTTCCACGATTCCCTTTCATCCCTTTATACCGGGGTACTCTATCTCCCATCCCTTGAACAGCCTCCCCCGGGTCCTTAGTAGCTTTGTGACCGCCACAGCCATTCCAAGTAAATTGTGTGTGATTCAAAGGTAACATCCACAAATGAGAGAATACACACCACAAGTATCTTTCTGGGCCTTAGTTACATCTCTCAGGATGATTGTTTCCAGGTCCACCCATTTGCCTGTGCAATTTATAATTGTATTTTTCTTAATGGCTGAGTAATGTCTCGTTGCGTGAATATACATTTTTTTCTCATTCCATAGCAAAAGCTATGGTGTAGAACCTATTTCTTTTCCTCTCTCTTCCCCTTTTAACAACAACAACAACAACAATAATAATAACAACAATATCCTTGGGTATTTGAGAACAGGATTTGTGGTAACATGACACAATGTTCTTCAGAGTGTTTTCTTTCCCATTCAGGGGGAGCTGAGGGAAGATATTTTTGTATCCATAGTGATCAGTTTCCAAGCTGGTGCCAGTGAATTCCGTCCCCACCCCCACCCACCACCCCCATGATCCATCCTGAGGTAGCCTCTCCACCATGAGTAGAGCTGTGTAGCCAACAGGACATGGCAGAAGTGACAGCAGAGGCTAGTCATGGAAGGTATTATGACATCCATATTGGACCATTCATCTGAAGCCAGCCGCCATGCTATGAGGGTACTCTAATTGCTACAAAAAGGTCTCCACAGAGAGACATTGAGGACTCTACTCCTTGCCAGCACCTATTGCTAAGGCACGCTGATAAGTCATCTTGAAGCAAATTTTCCATCTCTGGTCAAGTCTTTGGATGACACCAGCCTCAAGTGACAGCTTTGTGGGGTGATTCACACCTGCCTGTAAGTCCAGCTCCAGGGCATCCAATGCCCTCTTCTGGTTTCTGTGGGTATCTGCACACATGTGCATATACACACAGAGAAGCACACATACACATAGATAAAATGAATATATCATTTAACGTTGTTACCTAAAACCTAACGGTATGGTTGCTTTGGTTTCAAGTTCCATATTTTGTCTTGTTTCCACAACTTGAGAAGTGAAAGGATTCAAAACAAATAAAAAACAAAACAAAACAAAACAAAACAAAATGTGAACATTGTTTCTGAAAATCCCCATTTAATATTTTGGACCCAGCTTGAAATCAAAACCGAAGCTATGGGTCAGGGAGAGTCTACTGTAATCTATCATTTCATTCCATGTGAATGCGTTGATTTGTGGACCTCTAGCTCCCAGGGAGAGCCCCAGCACAGAGGCAGCATCGGGGTGGCACTTGGGCTGATCCTGAACCAGCCTGGTTCTCTCCTGGCCAGAAATGAGGTGGGTGGGTGGTGAAAAGGAGCTGTAGGAGGCATTCTCTGTGCCGTGACTCATGTGCACGCAGCGCTTGCTCGTGCTGGCATTTAGGTTCCTTCTACTTATGCCCCTGCAAGTACATTCCCTGGCCACATTTTCTCATCCACACCAGGATACCTCCAGTACTCTCACACCCTAAGAGTACTAATCATGAAAAAAAAAATCACAATGAGGCCCAAAGAAGAAGAAAAGAACAAAGAAAAGAAGAAAAAAAAAAAGAAAAAAAAAACATTTTGGTTTCTCATCACCTTCTGCCTTGTTTATTAAAATACTTGTCCGTCATGATTATGAATCCTGAACTCTAATGGGCTGCCAGTATTACTGTTGTTTATTACTTCAATGTGAGGGGTTTTTTATTATTATTATTATTTATTTGGGCTGAGGCTCAGGAGTGCATTTTACTGCCTTCCTCATGGCTGGCTTTAAAATATTTGATTTAAACTGTCAGAATGCAAATAACTCCGGACGTGCTCACACGTGGAGGCTCCGGGGAGGGTTTTACAGTTGGAGGGAGGGGAACTGAATTGATGCTGCTGACATATGAAAATGGTCTCTGTATTTACAGAAAGGAAAACAAATATTTTGAGGCCATAAAAGTGTGAGAAAAGGAGACTGGGAACCAGGTAAAAAATCTAACCATGTAACTTATTCTACTGTGTATGTGTGTCCGTGTGCATGTCATCATATATGTGTGGGTACCATTGAAGAGGGCGTTGGACTCCTGCAACTGGAATAAGGGGCTGGGGTGAGCTGCCCAGTGTGGGTACCGAGATCAAAACTTGGCTCCTTTGCAAGAGTCGCAAGCACTCTTAACCACTGAACCATTTCTCTAGTCTCCAACCATATTGTAGAGTCTCAGATAGCCTATTTTGAGGGGTGTGCTAGCCTGTACTTCCTTTTCTTGGCCCCTGGAGAATACTTTGAAATGACAACGTTACCTCTGGATTGCGATTCCCCAGTTGGCAGGGTATACCTAGAAGTGCTGGTTTGGTTTAGGCACATGGAGGGCCCTGCTGCCAGGAGACAGAAACAGGTATGACTTTCAAAGAAACCAAGTTGCAAAGTGGCCCTGCTGGACATTTCAATGGTGTCCTTTGTAATGACAAAGGACAGTGAAAGCAATGACTGCTATTCAAGACAAACCAGCTATAGTCAGTCATTACTCTCTGTTAATGGGGAAAGAGGCTCCAGGGAGCTGTCAGGAATGTGTATGTTTGCCAGTTCTGAGAAGCTAGTGTGTCATTGATAAGACTGTGGCCACCCAGTTGGGGACTTTACAGCTCTTCCAGATGAGCCAGAATTGGCTCCATATTAGATATAATCATCCCCCACTGCTGATCAGCTTTCACGGCTGGAACAAAGGTCCTGAGAGAATTAACTTAAGAGAAGAAGGTTTTATTTTGGCTCACAGTTTGAAGGGTTTAAGTCCCTGGTCACTGGGCTCCGTTGCTTCTGCTACTGTCATGAAGAGAAGCATTGTGGTAGTGCAAAATGGCTTACATCATGGTTGACAGGAAGCAGGGAGAAGGGAGACAGAAAAGTGGGATCAGGGGAAGATCTAGACCCTCAAGAGTCCACTCTTTTCAACTAGGTCTCACCACTTAACTGTCCTCTCAGCTGTGACCCATCAAGGGATGACTCCATCAGTGAGGTCAGATGATGGCAGAGCCTTTGAGACCCAACCACTTCTCCAGTGCCCCACCCCTGGCATTGATACACTGGGGACCAAGACTTTAACACGTGACTCTGTGGAGAACATACCCACTAAGCCAAAGTCCAAAATCAGAGCAAGGTATTTTGAGAGACCCGAAGGGACATCATCAGCATAACTTTTATAACTATACATTATTATAATTGTTCTACTTCATTTCTAGTCAGTAGTTTGTGTGTGTGTGTGTGTGCACACTCTTGTGCGTATATGCATGTGTGCACGTTTCTGCTCACGCGCATGTCTGTGTGTGCATATGGAGGCCAGAAGTCAGTCAGGCTCTTCCATAGTCACTCTTCATCTAATCTTTCTTTTTGAGATGGTACATTAGTTACTTTTCTATTGTTGTGATCAAACATGGTAACCAAGGCAACTTTTAGAAGGAAGGGTTTATTTGGGGGCTTATAGTTCAAGAAGGATAAATGTTCATCACCACCGTGGTGGGAAGAATGACAGCAGGCAGGCATGGCACTGGAGCAGCTGCTGAGAGCTCACATCCCAACCCACAAGTAGGAAAGAGAGAGCACACTGGAAATGGCATTGGGCTTTGGAAACCTCAAAGCCCACCCCTAGTGACACACCTCCTCCAACAAGGCCACGCCTCCTAATCCTTCCCAAACAGTTCCACCAACTGGAGATCCAGTATTCAAACGTGTGCCTATGGGACCAGTCTTACTCAAACCAACACAGATTAGGACTCTCAGCTGATCCTGGAGCTCACTGATTTAGATGACCAATGAGCCCCAGGGATCTTCCTACCTACCCTTGGGTTATAGACACTTGATGACACACTCAGCATTTTATTATTATGTGGGTGCTAGAGATATGAACTGAGGTTCTCGTACTCTCCCAGAAAACACTTTACTAAGCCCCTGCCTCTGTTAGTCAATACTCTTAATCTCTTACTGTGTCTCATTTATAATAGGTCTGTCTTTATTGTCATTATGACTGTTTTTTTTTTAATTTTTACTTAGCAGTCTTTGTTTTAATGAGCTTTATTGAGCTATTTCATGAACATGAAAGTTTGCTAATTTTAAGCATATTATTTGTCTATTACCTCTAAGCATGAACATAACCCTGGGGTTCAGAAAATATGAATGAATGGGACTAGAGAGATGGTTCATCAGTTAAGAGCATTTGCTGCTCTTGCAAAGGACTTGAGTTTGGCTCCCCAGCACCCATGCTAAGCAGTTCCTAAGAGCCTGTAACTCCAGAACTGATGCCCTCTTCTGGCCTTGGCAGGCACCCACACTCACGTGCACATAAACACACACATAATTTTAAAAAGTACTTTTTATAAAAGAAAAATATTAATTCAGGCACACAGGAAGAAAGGAAGAAATCAATAAATGAATGAAGGCAAGTTTCATTTTAAAAACATAAAACTTAGGACCATCAACTCGACTATACCATATACTATGCCAATGAGTATGTCTGAGATATAGATTTGTATATCAACCTCTCAGAGCCAAAATGATCCTCAGTGCTGTAAGAGACCCCTGGCCTTCATTCATCAAAGATCTTTCCAGAGAGCAAAGAGTTGGCACAAACAGAAGTATTTTCTAAGGTCTACCACATATTTTTTTTCAAAATTTTTATTAGTCAGAATAAGAGAGGATTTGAGCATTAACAAATAATATTACCAGCTAAGTGACTTGACACAGTAATGATTTCTCTCCAGCTCACAGATCCAGCAGGTGCAGGAAGAGCCTAGGGGAGGTACTGACATGCTTTCATCCATATGGTTAGCCAGTGGGCCAAAGTGTTTGAAGATTTCTCAATCACCAAGTCAGGGGAGAAGCGGGAGACTGGTGGTGGCTTCTAAGCTCTACCACTGAGCCACACCCCAGCCCCTCACTGGGAGATTCTAGGCAGGGGCTCTACCACTGAGCCATGCCCCCAGCCCCTCACTGGGGGATTCTAGGCAGGGACTCTACCACTGAGCCACGCCCCAGCCCCTCACTGGGGGATTCTAGGTAGGGGCTCTACCACTGAGCCACACCCCAGCCCCTCCCTGGGGGATTCTAGGCAGGGACTCTACCACTGAGTCACACCCCCAACCCCTCACTGAGGGATTCTAGGCAGGGGCTCTACCACTGAGCCACGCCCCCAGCTCCTCAATGGGGGATTCTAGGCAGGGGCTCTACCACTGAGCCACACCCCAGCCCCTCACTGGGGGATTGTAGGTAGGGGCTCTACCACTGAGCCACGCCCCCAGCCCCTCACTGGGGGATTCTGGGCAAATGCTCTACCAGTGAGTCATGTCTCCAGCACTGTTTTCTTATTTATTTATTTATTTATTTATTTATTTATTTATTTATTTATTTATTTAATATATATGTGCACTCTGGCTGCATGTATACCTGCATGCCAAAAGAGGGCATCAGATCCCAGCATAGATGATTTTGAGCCACTGGGTTACTGGAAATTGAACTCAGGACCTCTGGATGAACAGACAATACTCTTAACTGCTGAGCCATCTCTCTGGCCCCTTGTTTTCTTTCTTTTTATTTGAGACCTGATCTCACTAAGTTGCCCGGCTAGCCTTGAATTCACTTTGTGCTCCAAACGGAACTAAAATTTCCAATCCTCCTGCATCAGCCTTTGAGTCTCTGTGATGACAAGCATGGACCACCGGTCCTAGCCTCTGCCGGAATATTTACAGAAAGAATGCTTCAGATTCCCCCCCCCATCTCCCCAGTTCCTCCACCTAAAAGTGATACATACCACTACTTTATGTCACCGTCTTAGAGTCTGACCACATAGCCCTGCGTCACGGCAAGGATGCAGCTTTCGTGACTTGGGAAAGAGGGTAAACGGGATATTGGTGATCAGTTAGTTGTTAAGCCAGAATATATAACTAACCCACACACCTCATTTTAAATGTCTGCTGCAGCTGGTGGCTCAGAGCTGGAGATCCACTCTGGACCTTTCCGCTCCTCCATCTTTCCTTCAGCAGGGCACTATTTATTATTTTATCCCTATGTTTTCCTTAATGGCCTCTCTGCGGCTGCGTGACTTATGCTGCAATTTTACATGCATGCCCATGTGAATTGTAAAGTTGTTGTTTCTTTATTTAAATAGTTTTAAGTTTGCATGCTCACCTTTCAATGGGGATCAGAGGATTCAATTCACCCGGCGATGGTATCTTTGTTCTGGTATTATGGTGTTGGTTATGACATCCATGGGTCTGATTTAACAAACCTCATAATGTATTCAGTAGTTGATGGCTTGAGCCTAATTGGACACGAATTGATAATGCCATGCAGTGTTGTAATTAAATTGCGGTAAAATTATCCCATCAAATACTGTATACGTGTGCACACACCCGCTCACAAAGCCATCAGCAGCCTTTGTTTTGTGTACGGTCAATTACATCTTCAAAATGGGGTTCTCGGAAGACTCCAGTAGATGAATCAAGATGGAAAAAAAACAAAAACAAAAACCCAACTCAGGCCTTTAGCCCCCTCTGCATTGACACAGAACCACTCAGGAAATGGTTGTTTCCCAACAATGAGAAGAATTAGTTTTCCAAGGAGGTAGTTTGTGGGGGCGATACATCTTCCATGTTTATTTCAGTGATCATAGGGTTATAGGAGCCCCGGGGTGGCTTTGGTGCGATGAGAAGAAGCTGCTCATACATCACCACGAGGCATCCAGGCCATGCAAGAAAGAGCACACAGGATGTCTTTCTCCTAGAACCAATGCTTTAATGATGTCACGCTAAGACCCATATGCCTGGGAACGGACTGCGAGGTGGAGCTCATTAACTCTGATTACTTTTTGCTATGTGGTGAATTATCGAACCACGAGGGCATCTTTGGGTCTAAGAGTTCACCTGGGGTCTGAGACACTCCTTCCGGAACTATTCTAAGGGAATTAGATCTAGTAACACAGACCTGTCATCCACCTACTCAGGAGACTAAGACAGGAGGATCCCAAATTCAAGACTAGCCTGGGCTATTAAGTGAATTCAAAACCAGTATGGACAAATTAAGGAGTCTGTGTTTCAAAGTTAAAAGTAAAAAGAGGGCCGAGGTTACAGCTCAGCAGTAAAGTGCTTGTCTGGA
>CM052721.1:7784654-7859588 GCA_028551405.1 Uromys caudimaculatus | reverse complement strand
CTCAGCAGTAAAGTGCTTGTCTGGAATTGCCCAGTGAGTAGCTGGGGGTGTGGCTCAGTGGTAGAGCCCCTGCCTAGAATCCCCCAGTGAGGGGCTGGGGCGTGGCTCAGTGGTAGAGCCCCTGCCTAGAATCCCCCAGTGAGGGGTTGGGGGTGTGGCTCAGTGGTAGAGCACCTGCCTAGAATCCCCCAGTGAGGGGTTGGGGGTGTGGCTCAGTGGTAGAGCCCCTGCCTAGAATCTCCCAGTGAGGGGCTGGGAGCATGGCTCAGTGGTAGAGCCCCTGCCTAGAATCCCCCAGTGAGGGGCTGGGGCGTGGCTCAGTGGTAGAGCACCTGCCTAGAATCCCCCAGTGAGGGGTTGGGGGTGTGGCTCAGTGGTAGAGCCCCTGCCTAGAATCTCCCAGTGAGGGGCTGGGAGCATGGCTCAGTGGTAGAGCCCCTGCCTAGTATGTGCAAGGCCGTAAGATCAGTCCCAGGTGCTTCAGTAAACAAGCCAATAAATAGATTCTAGAAGAAGAATTAAGAACAACATGGGAAATGGAGAAACTCCCCCTCACCTACAGGAGTTTGCACTGCCTTTTTATCAGCTTTTTGCTGTGCTTGAGTGGAAGTTGTCCAACTCTGAAAAAGCAGAGGAGAGCAATGCCCTAATAATGAGCTGTCTGGAGTGTTCCCTCTCATTTGAGTTATGAGCACTGATTAGTTCCAGGGGGACTCTTCCACCTGAGCTGGCCCCACGCTCTCCCTACTGCCCCCTGGTGGTGAAGAGACACACCGTCTGTTAGCTGAACTCCAGCTAAGACATCTGCTGGTGGCATAAGCCAGAATTCCTGAGACTGAATCCAGAGGCCAATCTGGGCTTCATAGCTTCTTTCAGACAAAACAAAATTAAATTTAAAATTAAAAATAGGCCAACAAGATGGCTTAGCAGCTAAAGGCACTTGCAGCTAAACATGACAACCTGAGTTTGATTCCCAAGACCCACGTGGTAGAAGAAAAGAACTGACTTCTACAAGTTGTCCTCTGATCTCCACCCCTGAACCATGACACATGTGGGCCCACACACACACTCACATGACCCCAAATAAATGAATAAAGATGTAATAAAAGAATTTTTAAAGGACAGGGAGAAATAGCATCAATGAAACTAATATATATGTATATGTATTATGTATATATATTATATGTATTATATGTAATATGTATATGTATTATGTATATGCAATATATATATATAGATAGATAGATATAGTTGTACAAATTAGAGGTGTGGCTCAGTGTCAGATTCTTGCCTATAATTACAAGATCCTGGGTTCCAATCCCAGCACTAAAAATAAAAATCGAGGGTGGAGAGATGACTCAGGGTAAGAGTATTTTCTGCTCTTCTAATGGACCTAAGTTCTATTCCCAGCATACCTTTGTCAGGTGGCTCTCAACCATTTGTACTTCCGGGTCTAGGGATCTCTTCTGACCTCTGATGGTATATACACACACATGGTGTATACAGAGAAAGAGAGAGAGAGAGAGAGAGACAAAGACACACTGAAAGACAAAGACAGACACACAGAGGCAGAGACACAGAGGAGAAAGGGACCGAGACACTCAAAGAGAGACACACAGAGAGAAATAAAAATAAAATAAACCTTTTAAAATAATAATCTACTGAGACCCCCCCTCCAGTGGTGAGGTCAGGGGCTCCCCAGCTCCCCTGTAGCTTCTGTTAGTCACTCGAATGATTCGCAAGCTCCAGAGATTGTACAACACAAGTGTGTGTCAGCGTGATACAGAGCCAGCCATCGCTTCTGTGGTTAACACAGGCAGAAATAGTATCACCGTATCTTGGGGCCAGTAGCCCTCCCTGGACACTGGGACCAGCAAGGCCAAGATTCTTACCCTAAGAGCATCTATGCCTACCTGTAAAGTGGCTCTTAATTATTTAATCATCTTTTCTTGGGCTTTTGTTGTGGTTAGGTTTGAGGTTTGTTTTTGTTTTTAATTATGTGTATGTGCCTCTCTGTGTGTGTGCATGTGAGTGCAGGGTCTCATGGAGGCCAGTAGAGGGAGCTGGAGATACAAGAGGTTGTGAACTACCTAATGTGCATGCTGGAAGCTGAACTAGATCCTCTGTAAGAGTAGCAAGTGCTCTTAAGCGCCAAGTCATTGCTCCAGCCCCCTGGCTTTCTTTGTTTTGAGACTATGTCTCATATAACCCAGTTGGTCTTGAACTCATGTTATGTAGTCAAGAATGATGCTCCTGACTCTATCTCCCAAACACTAGGATTACAGGCATGAACTGTCATGCCTGGCTTCTTTTGCTTCATTTTTTTGTAGCTTTTTCTTTACACTGGCAACACACACACACACACACACACACACACACACACACACGTCTAGAAGTAGGTGAGGGGACAGAAAGCCAAAAGGAAGACATCACTCACCACTCTCTTAGTTGAAAATCAATCCCAGGATCCTCTCTGCATTATCCTGTCTCTCCCCATCAACTCAGCATGTATCCATTTGTTAGGGCTGAAGCAGAAATAGCATAAGCTTAGGGGTAGGTAGGACTAAAACAACAGAGATCCACCATCTCCTGGCCCTGAGGAACTGAAACTCAAGAGTGATGTGTCAGCCAGGCTGTTTCCTTCAGGGGCCTTGAAGGACGGATCCTACACCAAGCCTTGGTCCCAAATGTACCCTGTGGTCGGGTAACCCCAAGATTCCTAGCTTTCTCCCTGCGGACATCAGCCTTTTAAATTTTGTTTTTAGTGTGTGTGTGTGTGTGTGTGTGTGTGTGAGAGAGAGAGAGAGAGAGAGAGAGAGAGAGAGAGAGAGAGAGAGAGAGAGAGAGAGAGAGAAAGGGGAGGGAGATTCCCATACATGTGTGAGTGCCTTGAGAGTCTAGAAGAGGACATGGGATCCCCTGGAATTGGCGTTATAGTGGGCTTCCTGAAATGGGTGCTGGGAACTGAACCTCTGCAAGAGCAGCAATAAATCTTAACAACTCTGCCATCTTTCCCACCCCCAGACAGCATGCCTATTACATCCAGATGTCTACCTCTATTTTACTGCCTTTTTTGTTAAAAACAAACAAACCCACCTTTTCTTTGTGTGTGTACATATGACTGTGTGCTTCTGAAGGCCAGAGGCCAACCTTGGGTGGTGCTCCTCAGAACACTGTTCACCTTGTTTCTTTGAGACAGGGTCTCTCATTGGCCTGGGAGGTGTCAGGTGGACTGAGGCTGGCTCAGAGAGCTCCGGGGAGCCTCTTGCCTCTGCCTCCCCATGCTGAGATCACAAGTGTGCAGAGTCTGGCTTTTTACATAGGTTTTCTTCCTATTCAGGGCCTCCTGCCTGCACGAACTACCTCTCCAGCCTGGTTTTGGTTGGTTGGTTTTGGTTTTGGAGACACAGTCTCACTACATAGCCCAGGTTGACCTCAGAATCCCAATCCCCTTGCGTCAGCCGTTCACAGATTGGGATGACAGGTATGTGTCATTGTGCTCAGTCCAATGCCTCCTTTTCATGAGAACCTCAATGAGACTGGACTGGCACCTGCCTGAATGACCTCATTACAAATATCTAAAGGTTCTCGAGATGAGATCACATACCAAGGTCCTGGGATACGATGACAACTGACCCTCACACACAGCCCTGTCTATGCACGGGAACATCTGTCCTTAGTGGAAGTTCCAATCCTTCTCCCATGGCACTGTGTCAGCTCAGGGCCCCTGTGTCCCCTCAAGGCAATTCTGAGGCTGAGATGATGGCTCAGTCTGTAAGTGTTCGCTACGCAGACATGAAGACCTGAGTTAAAGTCCCGGAATCTATCTTAAAACAAGATACAGGTGTGCTGATATACACACTTGTACTCCCAGTTCTGGGGAGGTAGACACAGCAGATCTCTGGGGCTCATAGGTCATACACATACAAAAATGCTTCTGATCTGGCTATGGAGAGGCTGTCCCCCCTCCAATACTACCACAAGGGCTTTATCTAGGCCGTTGTCACAGATGGTGCCTCTCCAGGCTACATTTTAATACCTTCTCAGGAGCCCAACTCCTTGCCTCTCCCCAGCTCAAAGTCTCATGTAATCTGGGGTTTCTTCAGCCACCATCTGGGAGGGAGAGGGAGTGTCTTTAATCTCTGAGCTCTGGATCTAGGGGGTAGTTATGGGGGGGGGTAGGGAAAAAAAAGTGCAGGTAACAAGCATCAGATCTGGGCTGGGACAACCTTGGACACACAGCCATAGGTGTTCCAATACAACCAGTGAATTCAGGTCCTCAAGGCTGGTGGGGTAGTTGCATGTGTTACATGAACCTGTGAATGTCCAATTGTGTGTAAGTGTGTGTGTAAGCATGTGTATGAGTGCATGTGTGAAGTGTGTGTGCTTGCATGTGCGTGAATGTGTACATGCATGTGTGTGTGCACGTGTGTGTGTGCATGTGTGTTCATGTGCTCGCACACACATGTAGATCAGAGAATGCTATCAGGTGTCTTCTTCAGTTACCTTCCACCTTATTTTTCCGAGACAGACTCTCTCACTAAAGCTGGGGCTCCTACCAGCGGCTAACCAGCAAACCTTGGGAATTTTTCTGTCCCTGTCCCTCCTCCAGTGCTGTGGTTCAGACACATGCTGCCACACTAGGCTTTTTACATGGGTTCTGGGTATCAAACTTGGCCTCTGTAATAAAAACTCTACCTGCTGAGCCATCACTCCAACCCCACTGCTGTCTTTAGGCAGGACCAGAATTTCCCCAAAATGATTTAGAAGGTCCAGCTGGCACAGTCCCAGAGGTAGATTCCCCTCCCCCCCTTCTCACCATGCAGAATTGGTAACCCATAGCTAACCCTCACGTGCACAGGCAACGGCTTGGAAGGGCCAGGAACTGCACATCTGTTCCCACCAGAAACCTAAAGAGCATTTAATTGTGTTCCCCTAACGCCCCACATTCATTTATCTCTGGACAAATTGTGGACTCGTATCTAAATTAAGTTAGAGAAAACCAGACTGTTGATTTTTCAATCAAAGGCAAACCAGTATAGTTCCTCGTGCTTTGTTTGGGAGCCGGGCTTCTGCAGTGCAAACCTAGGCTCCTTCGAGGCTGTGGGTCCGTGAACTTGTAACAGCTAGGGATTGGTGTATATAGCGGGTTGTGTCTGGCAGAGATAGAATTGTGTGAGGGTCACTGAGGAAGTCAATCTGTCAGGGTTGTGTGTGTGTGTGTGTGTGTGTTTTAAGCAACTGCCAGTACAAGGTCAAGGGTAGATGCTCCCAAGGGGACCCTGACTAACAACTGGTCTGCGTTTAGCAAGAAAAACTACAGTGCACGGCAAACAGTTACACGCCATACCCAAAAGGATCTTTAAAATGTAGTGAGGGGCTGGGGAGATGGCTCATGAGCACCTGAGTTTGGATCCCAGGAAAAATCAGGTGTGTTGGCAAGTGTCTATAATCCCACACTGGGAGAGAGGAGACAAGCAGATCACTGGAGCTTACTGGCCAGGCAGCCTAGGCTGATCAGTGAGCTTGGGGTTCAATGAGAGACCCTGTCTCAAGACACAAGGTGGAGGGGTTGCAGAGACAGACGGTTGGGTGGTTAGGAGCAGATGCTGCTCTCACAGACGACCTGAGTTTCGGTTCCCAGAACCTGCGTCAGGGGGGTCACAGCTGCCTGCGGCTCCAGCTCCAAGGGATCCAATACCATCTTCTAGCCTCCGCAATCAGAAGCACACACATACATGTAATTTAAAATAAAGATAAAATCTTTTAAAAAAAAATAAGATGGAGAATGAATGATAGAGGAATAGATCCAACATCAACCTCTGACCCTCCCCCCCCCCCCAGCCACGGGTGTACATTCATAAGCACATACATGCATGCACACACACAAACCACAATTATCACATTAGCTGAGGTGCAGAGAGGGTTTGCACTTGACCTAGTCCTGTTCCCATCCTCTCCTTCCTTTGGCACAAAAGTCCCTACAAAGAGTACATTGTGACCAGCATGTTACAAAGGAAGGAACAGAGACTCTCAGAGAACACAAGTAGCTTGTCCTAATGTCAAGATAGAAGCTGCAGTCCACACACTATTTTGACAGATTCCCAACGCTGGTCCTAAGGTACTCACAGTTTCTGTTATGACTGTGTTCTTTCTCTACAGATCTGGAGTGGAGATGGGGGTTGATCTGCCCTGCAATCTCAGTTCCCTGGGCTATGGGAATTGCAGAGGCTGACAAGCCCTGAACAGGTCAATGAGGACACTCTTTGATGATTCTGATTCATTCTCCACTGGGACTCTTGATAGCAACCATGCAAATTCTCCAACGAAGAGTAGGGCTTGTGACTCACTGATAGAGCACTTACCTAGAATCCCTTAGCACTTATTTAAAATCCCCCAGTGAGGGGCCAGGGCATGGCTCAGTGGGAGAGTACCTGACTAAAAGCCCCCAGTGAGGGGCTGGTGGAGTAGCTCAGTGGTAGAGCCCCTGCCTAGAATCCCCCAGTGAGAGGCTGGAGGTGTGACCCAGTGGTAGAGCACCTGCCTAGAATCCCCCAGTGAGGGGCTGGAGGTGTGGCCCAGTGGTAGAGCACCTGCCTAGAATCCCCCAGTGAGGGGCTGGGAGTGTGGCTCAGTGGTAGAGCCCCTGCCTAGAATCCCCCAGTGAGGGGCTGGGGGCGTGGCTCAGTGGTAGAGCCCCTGCCTAGAATCCCCCAGTGAGGGGCTGGGGGCGTGGCTCAGTGGTAGAGCCCCTGCCTAGAATCCCCCAGTGAGGGGCTGGGGGCGTGGCTCAGTGGTAGAGCATATGCCTAGAATAGGAGAATACCTGAGTTCCATCCCTAGTACTGGGAAGAGTCTGTCCCCAAATACAATCACATTCCAAAATAACAGAAATTGGGATTGAAACTTACAATTTGGGGGAACAATTTAAAGTCCTCTTTACAGGAAGATTTTCCATAGCCAGCTCTCATGCTACTTTTCTACCCATAAGTCCTGAAGGAGCACGTGGTGCCACCTGACACACCCTGGCTTCCTCCTTCCAGCCCCTTCCCCACCCTACCTATGAGGTTGGAAGTTACCCCGAAGGGAGCAGGGACCCCATGTTCCCATGTTTTCCACACTATCATCTGTGGTATACAGGACAGCGTCAGGCATACTGCAGGCACTTGGCAGTTGCTGAAGGAATGACTTTGAGCCTGCTCTCAGCAGGCTCCACCCTAGGGGCTCCCATCTTCTGGGGGGAGAGAGAGCAACCTCCCAGCATGCAAAGTGTCCAGGCAAGGACATGGGGAAGGCAGCAGGTAAAGGCCTTCTCTGTCCTCCTGTGGGACTGCAAAGGACAAGGACAGAGCCGAGAGACAGCCATAGCCCAGGGAACAATCAAGGTCAAAAGCCGAAGGGTAGAAGCCATTGGGATACAACAATTCTAAAGTGCTGTGGCAGGGGAGGCTGCTGTTAGGACCCGCACCACCCCACTTAGGTCTTTGGGGTGTCTCTGATAGTTTCTGATAGGGGCTCTGAAAGGAGCCTCTTATTCAGAGGTGTATGGCAGAGTTGAGAACCTTCTTTTCCCACAGAAAGCTCAGCCTCTCCCCATCCCTGAGCTTTGAGGGTGTGCCCCAGCATCTCAGCAAAATCCAATGCACTACATGCAAAACAGCCCGTTGGCAAATAGGTGCCTGGCAGATGCTGTGGCTCTTTTCCTACCCTGTGCCCAAACCCAAATAGGCAGGCATCCCCCACCCACAGGGAGATGGAGTTTCTCTCACACAGCCCCCACTTGCATGCAGGGACACCCCCAGCCCTCTCTGGTGCTCTTGGAGGCCTTTACTCCCAGGGTGCAATGCTTCCACAGCCTGCTTTTTAATTAATCTTCTCTCACCCGTGCTGTGCAGTTTCAACAGAGCCCGAGACCCTTTCAGTGGTGGATGTCACTGCTCCCCAGGAGCGTCCCAGTAGGAGCCCTGTGCCTGCATGCCTTAATTAGGCAAGTTAATTACTTGCCAACTTGAAGGGCTGATCAGGCCTCTGCAGGAAGCGTACCTCCCAGGGCTGTTCTGGATTCTCACGGACCCAGGATATCCCTGTCTCCCACAGGGCACACAGCTGAGGAGGGGTATCGGAACACCCCACAATCCTACACGCATTGCCTAATCAAGAAATCTAGTCAAACATGTGAGAGCACATGCCTGTAATCCCAGCATTCAGGAGACTGAGACAAAGGAGCGTGGGTCCAAGGTCAGTCTGGGCTGTGGGGAGGAACCTTGACTTTAAAATAGTAACTTTAAATAGGCATAGAATAGCAAAAGTTTTTGAGATGAGAATGTGGCTCAGTGGTAGAGCCCCTGCCTAGAATCCCCCAGTGAGGGGCTGGGGCGTGGCTCAGTGGTAGAGCCCCTGCCTAGAATCCCCCAGTGAGGGGCTGGGGTGTGGCTCAGTGGTAGAGCCCCTGCCTAGAATCCCCCAGTGAGGGGCTGGGGTGTAGCTCAGTGGTAAAGCCCCTGCCTAGAATACCCAGTGAGGGGTGGGGTATGGCTCAGTGGTAGAGCCCCTGCCTAGAATCCCCCAGTGAGGGGCTGGGGTGTGGCTCAGTGGTAGAGTCCCTGCCTAGAATCCCCCAGTGAGGGGCTGGGAGTGTGGCTCAGTGGTAGAGCCCCTGCCTAGAATCCCCCAGTGAGGGGCTGGGGGCATGACTCAGTGGTAGAGCCCCTGCCTAGAATCCTCCAGTGCGGGGCTGAGAACATGGCTCAATGATAAAGTGCCTGCTTAGAATCTGCCAGTGAGACACTGGAAGTGTGGCTCAGTGGGTAGAGTACCTCCCCGACATGTGCAAGGTCTTGGGTTCAGTCCCCAGCACGGCAAATAAAAAATCTTTAATCCAAGCGGGGACTTCAGACACAAAGTGGGAGGTTGGTGTACTCTGGAAATATTCCCTACCTCCAACACCTCATTGGCCTGCTGGAATAGCTCTTGTTCTCTCTGTACCCGCTGTGTGAAGGGCTGATGGTGGAGGCAGTGGTCACGGAGATCACCCACAAAGCACAGGTACCAACTCCCCTGGCTTTGGTCCAGATCCTGGACTCCATTCCTGTTATTTCCGTTTCCACAGCAGATTCAGTCCCAGCTCAGGATGTCCTACACTCAGGGCCAGCACGCTCGCCATCCATTAGGCTTAAGAACGTCCAATTCTCTTTCACACCAGCTTACCAGAGTTCTCTTGGAGACATGGTACCCCCACTTCACTATGAATAAACTGACATATAGGGAAGTGTGAAGCTACAGAGATGGCTCAGTGATTAAAAGGACTAGCTGCTCTTCCAGAGGACCGGAGTTTGGTAACCAACACTCACATTGGGCAACTCACAACAGTTTGTAACCCCAGATCCAAGGGATCTGATGCCTCTGCAGGCACCTGGAACACACACGCACATAATACACACACACACACACACACACACACACACATGCACATAACACACACACACGCATGCACATAACACACACACACACGCACGCACGCACATCTCACACACACACACGCACGCATGCACATAACACACACACACACACACACACACAATTAAAAATAGAACAGATTCCCCCCTACCCCCCCCCCGAGACAGGGTTTCTCTGTGTATCCCTGGCTGCCTGGAACTCGATGTGTAGACAAGGCTAGCCTAGAACTTAGAGATCCACCTACCTCTGTCTTCTGAGTGCTAGGATTAAAGGCAATGTACCACCACCCTCTGACCTCTTCTTTTCTTTCTTTCTTTCTTTCTTTCTTTCTTTCTTTCTTTCTTTCTTTCTTTCTTTCTTTCTTTCTTTCTTTCTTTCTTTCTTTTAAAGGAATATATTGGTTATTCTCCTGCCTCAGCTTTGGGGTACTAGAAATACATTTTGCTAGGAATTATTTTCAGATGTCTAACTGAACGTCAAAGTAGAGAAATCCAGAAAGCAATTGTGCATGGGAATCTGAAGTTTAAGGGGAGCGTAGCCTGGAGACAGAAATTCAGGGGTTATTGATAAAGTGATAATTTGAAAGCTAGTAGACCAGAGCACAGAGGTCCAAGGTCTGAGCTGTGAGATCCAACCACAGGAGACTGTCAGGGAGATGGAAAAAGATCCTGGTGGACCAACCAGTGGGGTGGGAGGCTAAGGAGGAGATGTGGAGTCCACCGACCCAAGGAAAAGAGCTGTCCCAAAAAGACAAGAGAAAGGAATTGTGCCTAGCTGTGTTGTCTTGGCTGAGAGCTAGAATCAACTTTGCAGGCCGGGTTCGTAGCTAGTGTGGGATCAGTCAGGAAAGCCTACCAGAGAGACAAGCTGGAGCCGTGGAGGATTTAAGTGTGGAGTTTTGTCACAAAGCATAGCAACAAAGCTGTCAGTGGCTGGAGTAAAATGGGGGCTGAGGGAAAGAATTTTTTTGTTTTGTTTTGTTTTATTTTTGAGACTTGGTTTCACTATATAGTCCAGGCGAGTTTCCAACTCACGATCCTCCCGCCTCAGCCTTCCGAGTGCTGGGATTACAGGTTTGTACCACCACACCCGGTTAGAGAGATTTTTTTCGTTGTTGTTTAAGAGAGAACAGTGACATCATTTCTCAGACAGGGACAGAGTAAAAGGCATGGGTGTGTTGCTGATGCAAAATCGTGCTTCTTGAGTCTCACATCTCAGGGGGCTTTTACCAAATCCAGAAGGTCTCAGGCAGCCCACCAGCTCCCCAGGCCACCCCCAGACAGATGTCACTGCTCTCCTAACGGTGACAGTGTGAGGTGGATGCCAGGCCTGGAACTGGCTCCTGCCCCCTCCCTCCCCCTCTCTAGCTGAATAATTTAGGTTCTATTCTAAGTTAAAACCAAATAAAGCAATTTAGAATGACTAATTCCTAGTGGAATTTATGTTCCCCAAATGCCTTGCTGGTAACAATGCTAGGAGCCATTTGTCCCTTTTATTTTAGCTATGTGACTTCTGTGAGGAGCGCCTCGCTCCAGGTGGCCTTGTTTCTAGCCCCAGAAACAAGACAGCCACGAATGAATCTCTCAACGTTTTTGCCCCACCTCCCTTTTTTTAGACAGCATCCCACATAGCCCAGGCTGGCCTTGAATGATTATGTGCCCAGGGGTAACTTTGAACTCCTGACCCTCCTGTTCTAGTTTCCTTTTGGTTGCTATGATAAAACGCTTTTATCCAAAAGCAACTTAGGGCAGGAAAGGGATTATTTGGCTTATATTTCCAGGTCACGGTCTGTTGTAGATTTGGTTTAACGCTTGTATTATGTTAATTGGGTTCCCAAAACTGCAGGAGAATCCCTCAGGTAAGACGCTGAGGTACCTGCCCCCAGGTGGTTCTGATTGGTAAATAAAGTTGCCAGCAGCCAATGGCAGGGAGACAGAGGAGGGACTTTAGGATTCGAGGGCAAGAGGACAGAGAGAGGAGTTAGAACCACTATGCTGGGGAAGCAGAAAGATCAGGCCTGAGGAGTGAGATCCAGGCTTGAGAGCTGCAGAAGACAGAGTACCAACCATGTAAGAGCTGGAGAAGAGCAGCCCAGGGGCCCTTCCCCTGTCTGGGTAGCAAGGATGGAATATAGATTTTAGTAAGAAATAATTCAGAAGTATCGGAGGGGAGGCATTAACAATGTGGTCCAGCCATTGAGCTGATTAAGGCAGATTACATATATATAAAGGTGTGTGTGTGTGTGTGTGTGTGTGTGTGTGTGTGTGTGTGTGTGTGTGGTGTGTCTTTCATTCGGGAATCCAGAACATTGGGGCCGGTAGTGAGGAAGCTGCACCATCGTCAGGAGGCTTGAATAACATTAATAGTTTACCACAACAGTCCATTATTGATAAAAGTCATGACAGGAGCTTAAGTAGGAATTTTAAGCAGAAACCATGGAGGAGAGGCATTTGCTGACCTGCTCTTTCTATACGTACCATAACCAGCTAGCTGCCTAGGGAATGGGACCGCCTACTGTGGGCTGGACCCTCCTTCATCACCTAGCAATCACAACAATCTCCCACAGACATGCCTATCAGCCAATCTAATCTGAGCAATCCCTCGACTGAGATTCCTTTGTGAGGTGACTCCAGGTGTGTCAAATTGACAGTTTAAACTAAGTAGGAAACCTCCTGAGCTGGGACTGCAGGATTTGCCAGGCTTGCTTCCTCTTCATTGACTCCCTCAGCCTCAGCCTCAAGCAGGGCACACAGTAATGTAGCTCCCCTCAGAACTGACCATGGGCAAGGTCACCTCAGCATTTAACATGGAGGAAAGTGCTAAGCCAAAACAGGGATCTCTCACTAGAGGCGGCAGGACACACTCAGGTCCCCCCAGGGCTTTGGGAAGGTGGCGTGAAGCAGCAAGGTGCCCTGCTGCAGGCGACTGACATAGTCAGTGCTTGAGAAACATTGCTCCGGGGAGAAAACATGAAGGGGGTAGAAGAACGGGGTGAGGAACACTCTCGTTGTTCTTCTGCATACCTGTCTCTTCCAGCTTATAGTGACCCAGCCACAAGGCAGTGCCCTTACCCAATATGGCCCCCCAGTCCCTCCTCTTTCCCTAACCCCAGACCTGCCAATCTAGGCTGGGGCCATCCATGCTCAGACTGGCCTTCTGTGCACAGACCTTCCCCCAGACTGGACACTCCCAATGTGATCTTATCTAAGAGAAAAGGTGTCTGGTGAGTCCAAAGGTCCTGAGGTCAACATGCTGTATGTGTTCAAACAAGAAGGATGTGGGTGGGCACTTGGCAGGCAAAAGCAAGCAGAGTTATGGGCTAACCTGGTCTACACAGAAAGTTCCAGAACATCCAGGGCTCCATGGAAAGACCAGGTCACAAAAAAGAGCCAAAACAAAAACAAACTTTACAAACAAATAAACAAGAAGACCAGAAGCAGGGGTGAGGGGGATTGGGGGAGGTTCAGGTGGTCAAGCATGTCACCCTCAGCCTAGCATCTAGCTAGAGCCTTAAGGGTGGAGGATGGTGAAGGAGATAGGGGACACAGATGTGTATGTGGGAGAGATGACCACAGTGCAGGTTGTACTGGGTCATGCTGAGACCATGTTCTGCTGCAAGGTTGACTATTTAGGATTGTCTTAGTTAAGTTCCAGTTCCTGCAATAAAACACTGTGACCAAAAGTAACTTGGGGAGGAGATAATTTATTTGGCTTACAGGTTCCAGTCCATCGTGGAGGGAAATCAAAGAAGGAATTCAAGGCAGGAACCTGGGGGTAGGAACTAAGCAGGCCATGGAGGAGCATTCTAGTTCCCTATGTCATATTCAGCTACCTTTTAATATAACCCAGGACCCAGGGAGGTATCTCCCACAGTGGGCTGGGTCCTCCCACATCAGATGTTAATCAAAGGAAAATATTCCACAGTCTTGCCTACTGGCAATGTGACATGGGCATTTCCTCAGTTGAGGTTCCTCTTGTATGTATGGGGTTGACAAAAAAAATAAATAAGAAGAGAAGGAGGAAGAGGAAGGAGGAGGTAGAGGAGGAAGAGAAAGAGGAAGAGGAAAAGGAAGCAGGAAGGGGAGGAGGGGGAGGAAGAGAAGGAGGAAGAAGAGGAGGAAGAGAAAGAGGAGGAAGAGGAAGAGGGAGGAGGAGGTAGAGGAGGAAGAGAAAGAGGAAGAGGAAAAGGAAGGAGGAGGGGGAGGAAGAGGAGGAGGAGGAAGAGGAGGTGGAGGAAGAAGTAGAGGAGGAGGGGGAGGAAGTGGAAAAGGAAGCAGGAAGTGGAGGAGGGGAGGAAGAGGAGGAGGAAGTAGTTAGAGGAGGAGGGAGAGGAAGAATAAAAGGAAGCAGGAGGGGGAGAGGGGGAGGAAGAGAAGGAGGAAGAGGAGGAGGAAGAAAAAGAGGAGGAGGAGGAAGAGGAAGGAGGAGGGAGAAGAGGAAGAGGAAGAGGAGGTGGAGGAAGTAGTTAGAGGAGGAGGGGGAGGAAGAGAAAAAGGAAGCAGGAAGTGGAGGAGGGGAGGAAGAGGAGGAGGAAGAGGAGGAAGAGGAGGAAGAGGGTGGCTGGATAGGATGGTTGTGCTGCCTTCCTGCTGGGTCCCCCTTGAGGCTGTTAGGAGCTTTGCATCAGATCCCCCAAGACAAATCCAAGCTGGTTGGTGTCCGTCTGCCTTGCCCACCTCTTACAATATGGGGCGTTCTTGTCTTGTCCTGCAATACAGAATTCTAGCTGAGAGGCTGGGTAGAACGTTCTGGGTCAGAAGAAGCAACCAAATGAGTCTGTAGCAAAGAGAGAGAGAGGGGGAGAGGGAGAGGGAGAGGGAGAGGGAGAGGGAGAGGGAGAGGGAGAGGGAGAGGGAGAGGGAGAGGGAGAGGGAGAGGGAGAGGGAGGGAGAGAAAGAGGGAGGGAGGGAAGGAGAGAGGTGGGAGAAAACAGAAACTAGAGTGGGAGGAACCAGAAGCTGAAGCAGAAGAAACCGGAAGGTCAAGCAGAGAAGCAGGAAACAGCTGAAGAAAGTACTCAAGGGAAGTGGTTCTTTCAGGTGCCGGTGGAGTGCCTGTGTTTCCTTACAAAGGAGGCTGAAGGAGGGGCTGAGTTTCCTGAGGGATGGCATGAGACTGAAATAAGAGGCTGTAGCCCCGCGGTCAGCTGGACCCTCCTCCATACTGTGGGGCAAACAAGAACTTAACACATGGACTCTAGAGGCTTCCAGTGGACCTCTATACAGGGCTGATCATTCCTTCTTGGGAGAAGAAGAGACCCAGGGTCACACATATGTTAAACACCTACTGTATACCAGAAATCCCTCACAGCCTTTCTCATTCATTCTTACCACAGGTTTGGAAAGTGATATTCCACTTCCAGTTTACACACGAGGACCGTTCAGAGAAGCTCAGGGCTCGCAGAAGGTCACGCAGCATATGAATCAGTTGGAATTCAAAGGAGATTTATCTGGATTCTAGTGGTTTCTACCAGCTCACGTCGTTCCTGACTTCCGTGTGTCGGCAGTCAGTCTTAAAACTTGTCTCTATGGAAGAGAACACTTTCAACAGTTAATTCTCCCAGTCCCCAGAGTTCAAAGGGGCCTCAGTCACTCTTCTTACTGTCAGATTTCCCAGAATGGATCCGAAGTACTAAATTTATTGTGTTGTAAGCATCTTTTGCAGTATCCCAATAAAGGGCTTTGATTTATAGCTCACACATTATTTTAAATACATTGGCAAATGATAAAAATCAGCCCTGAAAATGCACCTCAGGAGAAGCCGTATTACCAGAAGAAAAGAACCAGCGAGATTAGATACTGCATTAAAAGATAGAGTGATGGATGAAGCCCCAAAGTGCAAATTTAGTGTGACTTACCAGGAAAAAAAGTTGGGGGGCAGTAAATCCAGTGTGACAATGTGTGTACCGTGTGCCAGTATTTGTCACTTTTATTACAGTTTGTTCAGAAGTTGTAGATGGGTCATTATTTTAAAAAGAAAAAAAAAAGACAAATACAATGTTCAATAAAACTTAGAAATGAAAGTCCGTTGTGTGAGGATTCAGGCTGAAACTCTAAATCCAAGTCACTGTATCAGATCGCAGAACATTACGTAATGGAAGATCCTTCCCCTTGTGTCCATAAAACATTCCGAGGCCAGAAAATGGAAGGCCCTGCCTAGAAGGAAGGTGTGACATCCATCAGTCGAGTGGCTTCTACAGACAAAGGCAGATGGAACCAGGCCTGCTGGTTCTTTACCTCCAGAGGTCAGAAATCCCTTATCTTGCTCAAACATCCTGGAGTAAATTGGATTGTTGTTCTCAACTGTCCCTTTTTGTAACTAGGTAGCTTCTGGACTTTGTCTGCCCTGGGCCTTCCAATGCTTTCTTACCTGGGGTGCGGACAAGTCCCGGCACTGTTAGCAGTATCAGTGGCCCCATGACTAGGTCTGGCAGATGCACTGCTGTGAGCAGAGAATGGAAGGGTATCTGTAGTTCTGGAAGAGTGGAGAAACCTGGAGCCACCTGGGCTACGGACTCCAACCCAGAGAAGCTGAGCCCAGAAATGTCCCAGCCGGCCCGTGAGCTCACAGTGTCCATCATCCACTCATCCACCCACCCACCCATCCATCCATTACCACCATGCTCATGAGTTCATCAGTGAATGCAGCCACGAGTCACTCGGATCTCTGGATATCTTGTTGTCCCGAGTGACCAAGAACACTTGACCTGGGATCACAAGACAAAGGATAGTTAACTCCATGGAGTTTAGATCAGAAATCTGGGTGGAGGGAAAGATGGACGGATGGATTCATGCATACATGAGCAGATGAATGGATGGATACATGAGTGGATGGATGGATGGATGGATGGATGGATGGATGGATGGATGGATGGAGAGAGGGAGGGAAGGATGACACCATGAGGTCCAAAGGAAACTTTGTTTCCCCATGTGCTAGCAGTTAGACAAAAACCAGCATTCCTTAAGAACGTGTGAAACCAGTTCCCTCTATCAAAGGAGCCATTTCCCTTATGACTGGCAGAAGAGACACTCGGCTATCTGTGGTACCTATTAGCATACCAAAGCACATGATGGCCTCCAGCTCCTTCAGTATCACCAGTACCAGTCACACATTTCAGGGTCCAAGCTGGCATCCTGGCTCTTCTCAGCTCTTCTCAACTCTCCCCTACCCCAAACTTCCTGCACCGCAAGACTTTCCTCATGACCCAGCCCAGGCACTCATTCTCATAACCCTGCCATTTCAGCTCCTGGTCCTCCCTTCTGCCCACACTCTGTCTTCATCTCTTGTTCTCCTCCCACCCTGCTCTGTGCCCGCAACCCGCATGGCCAATTCCAGCGTGGTCATGTTTGGTCTACTACTTTCTCTTTCTGCTCTGGACTCTTCCAGATGCCCCTCTCTCATGTCTACAATAAAAACCTTCCCCTTAACCATACCGTGGGGTGATCGTGTTACAAGTTTATATAGATATATGAATAGGTGGACAGATGGACGGATAGATGGATGGACACATGAATGAATGGATACATGAGTGATGGATAGGTGGGTAGATGGTGGGTACATGAGTAGGTGGGTGGATGGATAGATAAGCACATGGAGGGAGTACATGGAAGAATTAATGGAAACATGGGTGTCCAGCTGAGTGGATGGACTCACCTTCTGATCCTACCTCCTCAGGAGGGGATCGATCGTATTGCAGGCAGTGAGTTATTTGACAGAGGATGGTTTCCTAGACTAGAATCTCCTGTGCATGGGATGCATATACTGCTTACTTCACCTCTCCTTCAGTCTCTGGACTCATCACTAGTTGGAATCCTCTACGGGTATCACTCTCTAGAGAGCTGTCTGTTCGAGACTTGGTTGTCAGCCCGAGACACCACTGGGAGGTTGTGGAACATTTAAGAAATGAAACCTAATGATAAGAAGTTGAGAGTTTGGGTTTGGGTTTGGTTTTCCCAGACAGGGTTTCTCTGTGTAGCCCTGGCTGTCCTGGAACTCACTCTGTAGACCAGGCCGGCCTTGAACTCAGAGATCTGCCTGCCTCTGCCTCCCGAGTGTGGAAGTTAAGTTACTGAGGGCATGCCTTGTAAGGGGCTACTGGCACCTCAGGGTCTTCCTATTCCCAAATGTCTTGAGGTGGAGCAGACATTGTTTTCGCTGTGATATAATGTACAACTACAGGCGCAAAGCAAGAGAACCAAGCAGCCATTGACACAAACCTCTGAACGGAACTATGAGCCAAGATAAACTTTTTCCCTTAAACTTTTTCCTTGATTGCCTTGAGGTATTTTGTCACAGAAATGGAAATCCAGGTAGCACACACAACTTTCACTCCTTTCCTCTCATGGATTTCCCCTGTCCATGGTGGGATATAGAGGAATGAGGCTCTTTGTTGACCAACTTCTCAGGATCTCACCCCGACTATCCCACCTCTAAAATTAGGCCCTTTCCTCTATTGCTGGTGTACAAATAGGATGATATAACCTTACGGAGGAAAATTTGATTATATCTATTGAAGCTACGTGCAGTTCCCCATAGTCCAACAACCCCAAGTCTGAGAATCCACCCTGAAGATACAGTTCCTGGTCAGACACACACACAGGGCAAGCAAGTACCCCTAGGAAGGCGGCTGGATGGATGGTGCTGAACCGTGGACCCTGTGACACTGACTTATTAAAAAGAAAAAGATCTCTAAAGACATCTATGTTCTGGCAGGGGTTTGGGCTGATTTGTCGTTTTGTTGCTGTTGATGTTGCTGTTGTTGCTGCTGCTGCTGCTGGTGGTGGTGGTGGTGTTTATTTGGCTTTTGACACAAGGTAGATTATCTGCAAAGAGGGCACTTCGGTTGAGAACATGCCTCTCTGTCAGGTTGGCCCTGCAGTGCATTCATTCTGTTGGTTGGTGATGGGTGTGGCAGGGCCCAACACACAGTGGGTGGAGCCAGCCCTGGGCAGGCGGTCCTGGGCTGTGTAAGAAAGCAGGCCAAGCAAGTCAGTAAGCAATACTCTTCCAGGGCCTCTGCTTCAATTCCTGCCCTGCTTGAGTTCCTGCCTTGCCTTGCTGATGGACTGTAACCTGTAAGCCAAATCACACCTTCACCAAGTTGCTCTTGGTCCTGGTGCTTTATCACAGCCATAGAACATAAACCAAGACAGGGGTGCTTTGCAGAACGTCATGGCGGGTGAAGAACATCGAAATATGAAAATGTCTTTACTGTGGGTCTGTGTATAAGAAAAAAAGGAAGCTAGGCATGGTGGTACACACCCATAATCCCAGCACTCTGGAGGCGGAGACAGGACATCTCAAGCTTGAAGCTGAAATGGTGTAAGTAGTGAGTTCTGGGATAGCTGGGCTACATAGCAAGCACAAAACAAAATAAGAGAAAAGAAGAAAGAAAAGTGGAGGGAGGGGAGGGGCGGGAAGAAGAGGGGAGGGGAGAGGAAAGATACAATACATACCTGCTGGATCTTTACAAACAGAAATAGTAGAAGATAAACACAGAAATTAGTGAAATTAGCTGGGTGTGGTGGTCCCCAACACTCTCGAGGCAAGGGCAATCAGCTGTGAGTTCGAGGCCAACCTAGGCTATACAGTGAGTTCCAGGACAGCCATGGCTATGTAGAGAGACCCTGTCTCCAAAACCAACCAACCAAACAAACAAAATAGTAAGATAAAATAATGAAATCAAGAACTAGTAGGGATTGGAAAGGAATCAGGTACACACGGGGTGTGTGTGTGTGTGTGTGTGTGTGTGTGTGTGTGTGTGTGTGTGTGTGTGTGATAGAGAGAGAGAGAGAGAGAGAGAGAGAGAGAGAGAGAGAGAGACTGTATGTCTGTGTGTGTATCTCTGTGTATGTGTCTGTGTGTGTCTCTGTGTGTGTCTGGCTGTGTGTCTGGTTGTTTGTGTGGCTGTCTCAGTGCTGTCTGTCTGTCTGTGTGGGTCTATGTATGTGTCTCTGTGTGTGCTTGTCTGTCTATCTTGGTGCTTGTGTGTGTGTGAATCTGTATGTCTCTGTGTGTGTGTCTGTGTGTGTCTGTGTGTCTGTGTCTGTGTGTCTGTGTGTGTCTGCGTGTCTGTCTTTGTGTGGCTGTCTCAATGTTTGTCTATGTGTCTATGTATGTGTCTCTGTGTGTGTATGTCTGTCTGTGCGTCTTTCCTAGTGTGTATCTCTGGGTGTGTATCTGAGTGAGTGAGTGAGTGTATGTGTGTGTGTGTGTGTGTGTGTGTGTGTCTATGTGTACAGGTACACATGTGTTTGCAGGTGTGGGCGCACACATATGCACTTATGTGTGGGGGCCAGATCTCCATCCCAGGTGTCATCCGTCAGGACACCACCCCTTTGTGTCTTGAGATACTGTCTCTCTCCCTGGCCTGACCCAGGGACCCTCCTCTCTCTCTCTCCAGGACTCTGATTACCAGCACATGGTAACCACTTCTGGCTTTCTTTTATTACAGTTCTGGAGTTTATGCTCAGGTCCTGAGACCTGCACAGCAAAGCCTCGACCAATTGAGTTGTCTGCACGTTCCAGAATCAGATGCTCCTCCAGCTTTCCCTTTTCACTTTCCTGTCAGAAAAATTAATTCCACAGGTCTGGAGTCAATCCCATGGCTTAGCAGTTACCAGCACATCCTTCTCTTATAGAGTATCTGAGTTCGGTTCTCAGTACCTATAGGTGGCTCACAACCATCTGTAACTCTAGTTCCAGGGGATCTGATGCCCTTTTCTAGCCTCCTTCACCCTCATTCACAAACCCTCACAGAGACATACACATATGCAAATAATAAAAAGTGAAAATAAATTTCTTTTTAAAAAAAAAAAAAATGTACAGGGGCTGGAGAGATGGCACAGCGGTTAAGAGCACTGACTGCTCTTCCAGAGGTCCTAAGTTCAATTCCCAGCAACCACATGGTGGCTCACAACCATCTGTAATAGGATCCGATGCCCTCTTCTGGTGTGTCTGAAGACAGCAGCAGTGTATTTATATACATAAAATATAATACATAATTCTTTAAAAAAATTTACAGAGTGGACGTGCCTAAAAATGATTAGGAGAATAAACAAACGGATATAAATACATACGAGTTGATACCATAACTACCTAGAAGACAATTTTAAGTAATTATTTCAAGTTTGAAGAAATAAACTTCTCTCAAGTTTCATGACTTGGCATACCTCTAAAGCCATAGTAGGCACTCAATAAATGCTTCTTTGAATGAATGAGTGAATTACCAAGATCAGGGCCAGGAAGCTGAGGGTTTGTTCCAGTTTTACTTCTGTTACTACAATAAAACACGTGGACCAAAAGCAACATGGGAGAGGAAAAGGTTTCCTTGGCTTACAATCCCAGGTTCATCTAGGTACTGGTGAATCCGGTAATCCTGACACTTGAGAAGCAGGAGCAAGAGTCTTTCTGTGAGTTCAAGGCCAGCTTGGTCTACATAGCAAATTCCAGACCAGCTAGGACTATGTTGTGAGATTTTTTTTTTCACAATCTTTTTTTTAATTACAGGTTTCAGTTCTTCATTGAAAAGAAACAAAGACAGGAACCTGGGCACCTAGTCATGTCACATCTACAGTCATGGCAGAGAAAAACTAATGCATCCAAGCTGCCTGCTCATCTTGCTTCCTCCTGTCTTATGTAGTCCAGGACCATCTTTCTAGGGAGTGGTGCTGCCCACAGTGGGCTGGGTCCTCCTGCAACAATTAGCAATCCGGACAACCCCCAACAGACATTCCATGGGCCAATCTGATCTTGGCTCTCCTCACAGATAAACTCTAAGCTGCATCAAGCTGACAGTTAATGTAAATGAGGACAGGAGAGGCCACCATCCCCTCAACTCAGGGGACTCTACTCTGGTAACAATTTATAAGTCCCGGGAATGGTTTTTGTTATTGCTGCCATTGTCATTCTTGGTTAGTTGGATGGTTGATTGGTTTATGCCAAGAATAGTGACTTCAAAGTCCTAATCCTCCTGCCTCAACCTCCTCAGTGCTGATACTACAGGTGTATACCAACCACCATGACTGGTCCAATGTAAGTTCTGGATCATGTCATAAAAGTGAGCTACATGCTGCCGTCACTACCATTTATCCTAGACAGTAGAAATGTATCACACCATGATGGGGTGACCTCAGTGGTAGAGCATTTGTATACACAATGCCTGGCTTCTATTCCTAGTACAAGAAAAAGCTTAATTATTAATAAATATGAAACATTAATGCATGGTTAGGGATTCATGATTATTATATACTGTGGTTTTAAGTGTCCCAACTCTCATGAATACCAACTGGAGTGATGTTATTTCCAGTGGGTCACCCATCGGGCATCTTCCATCCCTCCCTCCCTCACAGCGACTTCCCCAACTAGCCAAAGCGTGGCCCCAGGGAACAGATCTGACACTGCGCCTTCCGATATTGGAAGAAGGGCAAACCACTTAGGGGAGAAAAAAAATGAAGCCAAGGAAGAAATATAACCATTGCCACAAGGACACAACTGATTCCGTTTTTAAAGTGCCAGCAGCTTAACACTTTCTCATCGAGGTGATCATTAAAGTTACAGCCCCTCTGAGCCACTCAGTAATGTCCCCCAACTGTTCAATTCTTCACGGGCTTTTGCTTCTATAGGTTACTCGGGAAGCATCAATCTGTGTGCTGACTCAGCAAACGTCGGAGTCCTTTCTGCTTTGAAATGGCCCTCCCAGGCTCATGAACACTTGGCCCCCCCAGCAGGTGGCACTGTTTGAGGACACTTTAAGATGTATGGTCTATATATCCAATGGTAGTAGATCACAGGGAGTGAGCCTTGTAGGTTGTATCCACTACCAGTACTAGTCTGAGCACTTTGCTTTCTGTGTTAATGAACTTGCCCACAAGCTACCACAACCACAGATCCAGCTGCCCCAGAGGCCATGACTGTGATGGACTGCGTAACCTCCAAACTGTGAGCCAAAATAAACCCTTCCTCCCTTAAGTGGTTCCTATCTGGTACTAGTTAATATGTTTTTATTGCTGCAACAAAATACTTAACAATTGCAACTTAAGGATGGAAGAGCTTATTTGGCTTCTGTTTACAGAGAACATGGCCCAATCATGGCCCCAGGTGGATTTGGGAGTTTGGTGGGCCATATGACAGCAGGAGCTTGAAGCAGCTGATCACACTGTCTCCACACCAGGAAGGAGAGGGGAATGGATGCATCTGGTGCTCAGTCCATTTTCTCCTCTTTATTCAGTCCTGGACCTCAGCTCGTGGAAGGGTACTGTTCACATTTAGGGTGGTTCTTCTCATCTCAGGTGTCTTAGTCAGGGTTTCTACTCCTGCACAAACATCATGACCGAGAAGCAAGTTGGGGAGGAAAGGGTTTATTCAGCTTACACTTCCACACTGCTGTTCATCACCAAAGGAAGTCAGGACTGGAACTCAAGCAGGGCAGGAAGCAGGAGCTGATGCAGAGGCCATGGAGGGATGTTACTTACTGGCTCGCTTCCCCTGGCTTGCTCAGCTTGCTCTCTTATAGAGCCCAAGACTACCAGCCCACAGATGGTACCACCCACAAGGGGCCCTCCCCCCTTGATCACTAATTGAGAAAATGCCTTACAGCTGGATCTCATGGAGGCATTTCCTCACCTGAAGCTCCTTTCTCTGTGATAACTCCAGCTTATGTCAAGTTGACACACAAAACCAGCCAGTACATCAGGTAACCTAGACAGTCCCTCACAGGCAAGCCCAGAGACTTGTTTCCACAGTGATTCTAAATCCCATCAAGTTGACAAATAAGATGAACCACCACAGATAGATAACAAGGAAAGAGGTTTGGGGCAGTGAGATGGCTCAGCAGGTAAAGGTGCTGCTTGTACAAGTATGGTGTCCTGAGTTCAATTCTTAAAACATACATAAAGGTAGAAGGAAGAACAAACTGCACAAACCACGTCCTCTGACCACTGCATGCACACATGGCGGCACACTTACATATACCACACACAAGCACACACAACCGAGAGACCACATATATATGTGTGTGTGTATATATGTGTATATATGTGTGTATGTATGTGTATGTGTGTGTGTATGTATGTGTGTGTGTGTGTGTGTGTGTGTGTATAAATTTTCCAAAACCCAGTAACAGAGTCTTAAGGAGCTAGGAAACATTCTAGGGAACATTCAAGATTACTTTTGCAGAGAGCTTGGGGTCTAGGCTAGACCTACACAGTGAAAGTGCCGTGGATCCCCAATTTCACCAGGACTGGGGAACGTTGAATGATGCTCCTCTTCTCTATGAATCAAATAGTAAGCGATTTTATTTCCAAAGGGATGATAAAACAGGAGGCAGCTGTGTGGGGAGGGGAGGCAGGACCCGACACTCAGCTCTTCTGTTCAAGGTACCTTGGTTCCGCGTGCGCCAGCAGATGAAATAACGCATTTGTGTTTGAAAAGAAGAGCCGCCGAACAAAGGACAGTGAACAGCGTATCCCACTCTCGGTGGCCTTGGTGATACTTGACATTTCTGGGAAATGAATTTAGCACAAAAAAACCATCAATTCAATGCCTCGTGCCAAACAACGGATTCCAAGAGAACCGATGAGAGGGGTAACCACGTGATAACAAGGCATTTCCGGGAATAGTCATCCTTTCCTGCTGTTCCCCTGCACAGAGAGGGAGGACAAGCTGTCGATGGGGGTTGCCTGTTGAGCAAAGGTGGGTCGGAGGGACAGTTGTTTGTTAGGTTTATTATGATTCTCAGAGCTCGCGGAGCTGGCCCAGTCCTGCCTCTAATCTCCTGAGGATTGGGCCAAGGATGAAGAAGCAGTAACTC
This sequence comes from Uromys caudimaculatus, assembly GCA_028551405.1. NCBI lineage: Eukaryota > Metazoa > Chordata > Mammalia > Rodentia > Muridae > Uromys > Uromys caudimaculatus. Next base: position 7,835,323 of record CM052721.1, on the reverse strand, counting down.
TTGTGTCCAAATGACACGCCACCATCTTCTCTTGTTCGGCAGATCCAGGATTAACTTGTCCTTTCATCTGTACCTTCGACTGTCCGAAAGCAGTCACCCAGGCCATTCCCCATCTGAGAGGCACCTTTCCAGCCCAGCATAGGGACCCTCGCCCTCACCCCCATCTCTCTGCCACTGCCTTGGTAAAGTGAGGCAAACTGACAATATCTAGAATGTTCCAGCAAACAGTCTTGTGGGCATGCCTGTGGGGGCAGCCCTCTGCACATGCATGTAGTGGGGGAGAAGTGGGGGGCACAGATGGACCTCTGTGCATGCCTGTGGGAGCAGATGGGCCTTTGTGCATACTTGGGGGGGCTGATGGGCCTCTGCGCATGCTTGGGGGGCAGATGGGCCTCTGCGCATGCCTATGGGAGCAGATGGACCTCTGCGCATGCCTATGGGGGCAGATGGCCTCTGCGCATGCTTGGGGAGATTAGCTTGCCTTTCTATTCTGTTAATTCCAGCGAGAAGACCCATCTCAATTGTCAGCAGGACCATTTTCAGGACAGAGATCCTGGACTGTATAAGATGGAAACAAGGAAGCTGAGCAGCAGCCTGTGTTCACCCCTCTCTCCTTCCTGTTTGTAGGTGCCATGTGGCCAGCGGCTTCAAGTCCTACTTGCCACTTGGACTTCTCCACCGTGATGGACTGTTCCCTCAAACGGTAAGCCAAAATCAACCCTTCCCCCCTTAAAGTTGCTTTGGCCACTGGGATGGGAGTAGAATCCGGTGTAGATCTGGATCTCAGCCCAGCCTTTCGCTCATCACACGACCTTAAGCAAAGTCATTTTCCTGAGCAACTTAGTGGGGGAAAGTGTTTATTTTGGCCCACAAGTCCAGGTTGCAGTCCATCGCTGTGAGAAAGTCAAGGAGGCAGGAGCTTGAAGCAGCTGCTCCCATCTCATCCACAGTCAAGAGTAGAGAGAAATGGATCAAAGCCTAGCACTCAGCTAGCTAGCTTTCTTTATTCTTACACATCCTAGGGCACAAAGTGGTGCCACCCACTTTCAGGTTCACATCCATTAAGACAATCAAGATCGTCCCCTACAAAGGCGAAGCTGAGCTAGGCAACTGTTCCCTGAGACTTTCTTCCCAGGGCTTTCTTTGGAAGATGGAGAACTCTGGATCTTAAAACACACCATGTTTAAGGACATGGCTGGACCTATTGAATCCCTGTATACCTGTAATCCCACCACTGGAAAGGCAAAGGGAGAAGAATCAATAGTTAAGCATACATAGTAACTTTACAACCTCGGCTACATAGTAAAACCCTGTCTGGGGAGCGAGAGGGGGATTACAAATCAGGAGAGACAAGAGAAAAAAAGAAAGAGAAGAAAATAAAAAATGAAAGGGGAGGAGAGGGAGATGATAGCCCTGTGGGGAAGAATGTTCCCTGTGCACACAGGAGGATCAGAGTTCCCTAGCATCCATTTAAAAAGCAGTGACCAACACTGCACTGATGCTACATTGTGTCAAGTTGACAGCACTAACTGTTTCAAGAATTTCTTAGGATTGGGACCCCAACCCATCTCTGGTAGAGGTCTTCTGTGGCCCTTCCAGTCTCCAGACAAGTGAGAGGTTACATTTCTGTTGTTTAAGCCACCCAGCTCGTGATCGTTTATGACAGTAACCCCAGGAAATGCATCAGGAGACTATTTCCATCTTGCCTTCAGCAGCCTTAGTTCCCTGGATCCTTCATTAGCATTGACAGCCAACAACAGAGGTTGGCACATATGGCTGGTGGCCAGTCATCACAGCAGGACCTCTGAAGATGTCTAATTAAACTCATATCCATTGTCTTTCTGCGTTGTTTCCCCACGTGCCACAGCCAACGGTCCCTTTTTCTAGCCTCTAACCTTTTGCTTCAGCCTTAGATACACAGTAGTCCAGTGGGCATGGCAGTACGTGCCTGTCATCACAGCTCACAGAAGGCTCAGCATTCAACTGGTGGGATGGCTCAAAGGATAAAGCAGCTTGCTGATGCAGAGCCTGACGACCTGAGATTGATTCCCAGCACTGCATGAACCAGACGTGGTGGTGATCACCTGTAATCCTAGTAACTGAGACATAGAAGGATGAGGAGTCCAAGGTCTCATAGTGAGCCTGGATACTGGAGACTCTGCCTGAGAGAGAGAGAGGGAGAGAGAGAGAGAGAGAGAGAGAGAGAGAGAGAGAGAGAGAGAGAGAGAGAGGAGTAAAGCTGTATGTTTGCACAAGGCTCTCTGTCCATTGCCCGCGCTCGCTTTGAGAGTACCTCCTGCCTAGCTAATAATCTACCCGGCTTTGTGTCTCATCTGAGCATATTCAGTGGCGATCGTAAGTGCATGCAACCGGCCTGGAAAGAGCTAAGCTATTCTAAAAAGAGAAACTTGTGCCCAGCCAGAGATCAGAATTCCCTTGGAATATTCTGCTGGGTAAAGAACAAGGACCAAATCCTGGTGCCAACCAGGGGAAGAATTTGTCTCCAAGGAAGATGGTTCAGATGGATTCTGAAGACTCCTCAGATCACCTGACACACAGAGATGGGTCATCGATGGCCAGGACCACACAGAGAGCAGAACTGCCTACTTATGGCACCTTTTATCCTGATTAAGCCTAAACCTTACTCAGAGCTCCAAAGATGGATTTGGGGGGCAGACATTGGGCCCCCTTACTCTTCACCTCTCAATGTGTCCACATTGAATAAGCTTCCTCCCTCTGCTTGTCACCATGACTTATCTCTTTGATCAGCCTCTTGAGAGTGGTGGCTCAGCCCAGCTTGTTAGGACTTCTGGGGCCCACGGGTTGACCCTAAAGGTTCTTGTAAAATTGACTTTCCAAGGAGCCAAAGGAAGATCACGGTGAGATCCAGGCACCGGACAGAGTAAGCAAGACCAGGCTCCCGTCCATCTGGGGAGACTCAGCTTTAAAGTTTGTCAATAAGAAAAACCTATAGCTCTCACCTCAGAGGGGCTAACAGTTTACTCTGGAACCAAATGAGTGACCACAAGAACCCAGATTTGAGTTATCCCAAATCTCATGTTCTAACTTGGTAGCGTTTTCTATTAACAGACCAAAGAAAGTCCTAAGTTAGAGCACTTTTTTGTTGTTTTGTTTTTGTTTTGATTATAGGGTCTCACTATGTGGCCTGGCTGTCCTGAAATTCACTCTGTAGACCAGGCTGGCCTCGAACTCACAAAGATCTGCCTGCCTCTGCCTCCTTAGTGCTGGGATCAAAGGCGTGCATCACTACGCCTGACTTATCAAGCACTTTCAAATACATTGGTAGGAACACAAGGTAGTAGGTGGGTTATAGCCAAGTATAGAAATATCCGATGGGAACTGAACTTGGGTCCTCTGTAAGACAGGTAGAAGCTCTTAACTGCAGAGCCCCAAATCAATCTTCAGGGTTTTGTTTGTCTGTCTGTTTTTGCGGTGCTGGGGACAGAACACAGGGCCTTGTACATGTGAGGCAAGGTGTCGACCACTCTTCTAGACTCCAGCCCGTTGTGTAAAGTCTCCTTTTTAACGAAGAATTAGCTTGGGGGTAATAAGCTTAAATCACAGTGATGAAAATCGATACAGAGTAAATTAAACATAAAGCTGAATTCATCCCGATTGTGTTCTTTGTTGCCTTTAGCTAATTTGATGACAAAGCAACTATTTTAATCTTCTAGGCTTAGAGTTTTTGCGGCTGGACACGTCGAGAGGAGGGGGTAATTACACAGCCCATTTATCAAAAAGATTAAGGAGAGGGGAAGGTGGGAATTGGTTTACAAGCAGTCTAGGAAATGTAGCAACATGACACCCGATGTATCCGGAGAGTTTCTCAAGTTACATCCTTTCTCCTCTCCTCCTAGTTTCCTCAAATCAATAGATATCACTAAAGCTGATTAGGAGGTGGCTAGGAGTTAGGAGTCCACTTGTCCCCTGTCCTGGGATGGGAGCCTCCTTGTCTTAATAAGGGACTGGCCAATCGGGGGGTGGGGGCGGGAAACACTTGTTTTTCTGCAACTGTGTTACCATGGATACAGCATCTGGTCCTCAGCATCTCAATGAAAGAGCCCAGCTTCCCGGGATTTTTTTTTTTTTTTTTGCATATCATAATTTAGAATGTGTTTGGTTTTCATTTGCAGCCCAGCCTGCCAGCCCATCTTCCCCCAAGATTCTGCAAAGTTCAGCCGTAACCAACATGAATAAATCGTCTTCTCCGCTCCATCCGCACCTTAGGAAGATGTAGTTGCTTAGGGATTCTCAAGATTCACCCTTAGAATCAGAGCAGACCAAGTGCGATAGACGGTGATCCCCCCAAACCAAATAGTCACCATCCTCATCAATTTCTTCCTTGCATGAATCCATCTTGCCTGTGGACTTTTAACTTCCCCTTAGAGAAGGTGGAGGTGGGGAGGGTCAGTGGACCCTCACTTGAGTTTCCAGATGCCCATAGCCATTTGCATACAATTCTGCTCTACTTGAATGAGGGTTTTGTGGTCTCAGGAAGGGCAAGAGTATAAACCTGGGAAGGCTGAGTGAAGAACTCTCTGAAGCCATGGGGGAAGCATCATGGACGCTGCGTGAAGACATTCCAGTGTGGCTGCTTTGGAGTCACCCACATTCCTGTCAGCAACCCTCTGTGGGGCAGTGGAGCGTGCCAGAAAACCTGGTATGGTTGAGTGGGTTCAGAGACCCCAGCACCCAGGCACCCACCGGAGACTGTAGGCGTCTCCCCGTTCCCTACTGGATTGCTGGCCTGGAGCCATGACCATACTCACCACGTTGGCCACGTAGCCCAGAACAGAATTTTCCATGCTAATGAGGTATCTAGAGGCGGTGAGGGTTTAACTAACAAACTTCTCTTCCTAGACGTCCCTTCCTGCAAAAGGTATTTAATCTCTGGCCCACCCTGAGGAGGTGATATGCACCCATTTTCCACGATGAACAATCAGTCAACAGTCCTTGATTCCAAGGACTTTCATCAAGAATCACCAAGGGGAGGATGGGGAAAGCCTTCGTCTACAGAGCCACGCCATCTGAGTCTCCCGAAGAAGGCCCCTCCTGAGCTCCCAGACAATTGCAGCTAAGCTAAGGACAATCACCAATGAGCTAAGCCAGAGTTCCCCATCCCCCCCAGTCCAAGGATCCTCAGCCCAAGGACCCAACTCTTTTTCCCAACTCCCCGTGACACAGTGGCGTCCGGATGTCCAGGAGTTTGGGAGCCCCCAGCCCCAGGCTCTTCATCACAGGCCCCTGGACCTCCAATCCTCTGTTCCCAACTCCTCTTCATGGCAACTGGATTCCCAGGAGTCAGGGAAGCCAGCTTGGACTTGCACATCTTAGGCTGCGTTTTCCCACCCCCTGAGCAGTGTATTGATGCTTCCCTCAAGCCCAGCGAGCATTGGGTAAATACAGTGTAGCATCTCTGCATTTCATCAGCCCAGCAGCATTGGGTAAATACAGTGTAGCATCTCTGTGTTTCATCAGCCCAGCAGCATTCCCACGCCCCAGTGGCTGGATAACATGGGGAACCACGTCACTCCACCCAGTGCTCTGTAAGCCCTCCCAAGGGCAACCCTGGTGGGATCGTATTTTAGTTCGTTCCTGAGACCTCATGCGGAGGCAGGATAGACCTTGTTGTTAATAAGTTTCCCCAGGGACAGAATCCTTAAAACACCAGGGTTATCTAGGAAACTTCTAGAAAATGCCCACTTATGGTCCTCCATAGATAGGCTGAGGTGGGTTTTACAGACGTTTTCCACAGTGCACACCTTGCTGGTGTGCCTGCTCAGAGTCCAGAGCCTGCATGCAGTTCCATGAGGTCCAGAGTGAAGTCCTCAGAGACAGATGACAATTGGCCGTTGCTTCTGCATTTACACCTTGTGATGGCCAGGGACAGAGCACCTCTGCCATTCATGTATTTGTTCTTGGACCAAGTGTAGTTAACCAGAACAGTTTGCTGGGACTGATAGACTGAAGTCAGGGAGAGACTTGATGAGACCACAGAAGGAAGGAGATGCTTACCTGAGAGGGGTGATGGGGAGGGGAGCAGCTTCCCTTTAAAGCTGGGAAAGCAACTTTATTAAGGGTGAGAATGAAAGAGGGAGAGAGAGTCAGAAAGAGAGAGAGAGAGAGAGAGAGAGAGAGAGAGACATGTCATGAAAGGCATGATGTCGAGGAAGGGAGGTCAGAGGAGCCTCTTTTTTTTTATTATTATTATTATTATTATTATTATTATTATTATTATTATTGTTATTATTTTTGGATATTTATATACATTTCAAATGCTTTCCCCTTTGGAAACCCCCTATCCCATCCCTCCTCCCCCTACCTCTATGAGAGTGCTCCCCCACCCACCCACCCCCCCACCCCCCCACCCCCCTCTTCCCTCCCTAGCATTCCACTACACTGGGGCATCGAACACCCTCAGGCCCGAGGGCCTCTCCTCCCACTGACGGCCAACAAGGTCCTCCAGAGAAGCCTCTTTGGACAGCAGCCTGCAGAACATTTTCCCAGCACTCCTTCTGAGGAGTCCTGGACCAAACTGCAGAACAAAGAAAGAGCTAACCTTTTATCATCTTTCGGGGGTAGTGGGAAGTTTTGCATCACGTGATCCAGTACGACATGGTTTATACAACAAAGAGCATGGAGAAGCCAGGTACTGGTTAGGACTGTAAATGTTTGGAGTTTCCGGTAGCCATTGAACAGACAGCTACCTAACTCTGTCCCAGGAAGAGCTTCAGGAATGCACGGATCGATCTTTTAAGGCTACCGGTTTTGGCGTAAAGATGCAGGCTGGTGATCTAACAGGAATAAAGGACACCAGTTTCCATACTGCTGGGTGAGCCTCGGCCTCCAACAACTGAGCAGAGGGCCTACAATTCACAGCAAAGTCAGGGCTTAGATACAACGGGCCTGACAGGTCAGTGAGTTCCAGAATCTTCTAGAACCTCAACCCCCTTAACTCTCAGGTCAATGGGATAAATAGGAAAAGTCAAAATGGACAGCATCTGCTTTGAGGACAAGGGTCTGGGTCCCCAGGTTTGGAGGAAGCTTGAGAGAGGAAGCATGACCAGGATGACGGATGGAGATGCCAAAGTGGACAGTTGATATCCAAATGTCTAAGCAAAGAAGAGCTTGGGGCTGGGAGTGTAGCTCCCCTGGGAGAGTGCTCGCCTAGCACATGTGCGGCCTTGGGTTCCATCCCAAGGACTGCATCATTGGGTGGGGTGCTGCATGCGTCCCATCGCTCAGGAAACGGGGGAAGAAAGAGCAGATGCTACGACCATCCCTGTCTGCTGAGAGAATGTCCGAGACCAATCCAGGGTGCATGAAACCCAGTCTCAAAAAGCAAGCCCTTGTGCCAAGAGTGGTGGAACATGCCTGTACTCTCAGCACTTAACACTTGAGGCTGAGGAAGGAGGGCAGGAAGGAAGGAAGGAAGGAAGGAAGGAAGGAAGGAAGGAAGGAAGGAAGGAAGGAAGGGGGAAGGAGGAGAGGGGGAGAAGAAAGAAAGAAGTAAGCAAGCTAGGCCAGCCAACTTATTTTTGACAGATGTGTCAAGGCCTCTTGCCGCCACAGAGCCCACAGCCCTCTGCTATAAACAATATGTTGGTACCTTTTACAGCTGGGCCTTAGTGTTTTCTTGATCAGGGCATTTGGATTTTTTTTTTTAAAATAGCAGAATTCTGAAGCTAATTAGGCCATTATTCTTCAAAGATTTAATTTGCTTTGATGGGCTAATCTATAATCATATTTCCAAACAGCTTCTATTTAATTACTGCACAAAATGAATGAGGTTCTGGGGGCAATTTGTGCCTGATAAACTCACTGCTGTGGTCTGAATGTCTGTGTCTGCCCTCAGAGTCACACATGGAAGCTGAATCCTGCCCCAAGATGGTGGGATGAAGAAGTAAGACTTAGCCAGAGCACTTGGGAGGTTAAGGCAGGAAGATCCAGAGTTCAAGGCCAACCTGGGCTATAGGCAAGGCTGGGAGGAGGCGGGGAGGGAATCTGGTTCAGTGGATAAGCTGCTCACTGTGCAAGCCTGGGCCCCTGACTTGGGATATAAGCACCCATGGCAAAAGCCAGGAGTCCTAATACATGCTTATAACCCCAAAACTGGTGAAACGGAGACAGGAGGATCCTATGAGCTCACTAGTCTAACAGAATAGCAAGCTCCAAGTGAGAGACTGTCTCAAAAAATAGGGGAGAGAACACCAGAAGATATTTGACATTGGCCTCTGACACACACACAAAGGAGCCAGAGAGGGAGAAGGAAAAGGAAGAAGGGGAGGGGAGGGGAAGGGAGAGGAGGGGAGGGAGGGGAGAGGAGAAGAGGAGATGGTTAGGGAAGAGAAAGAACCTTTGGGAAGTCATTAGGTTGGGAGAGTAGAGCCTCATGATTAAAAGGAGGCCTTCAGAGCCTCATCCACCACACAGGAGCATATAACGGTACTGGGCAGATAACAGCTTACACCACAACCAACAACCCGGAGTCCCCGTCCTCCAGAGGGCTCTTCACTTGGGTAAAGCCAGTGTCTTAATTGGGATTTCGATTTCTAAAACACCACGACCAACGTTCCAATGCTCAGGCCACCCCACCACTGAGGGAAGTCAGGACAGGAACTCAAGGCGGGAACCTGGAGGCAGGACCTAAAGCAGAGGCCATGGAGGAGTGCTGCTCGCGGGCTTGCTCTACATGAGTCACTCGATCTGTTTTCTTAAACCATCCAGGACCACCTGCCCGGGAGTGGCATCACCCCTAGTGAACCGGGCCAGCACACGTCAATTATTAATCAAGGAAATGCAATACAGACTTGCTGACAGGCAAATCTTCTGGGGGCATTTTCTTCCCAGTGACTCTGGTTCGTGTCCAATTGACATAAAGCTAACCATCACAGCTGGATCCCCGACTGGATTACAGAAAAGAGTTTTCAGAGGGAGCCGGAGTGATGTCTTATGGGTGTATTAGGATGAAGAATGAGTGTGAACTTTAATGGGTCTTTTTAAAGATTTCTTTTATTTTCAATCACATGTACGTATGTGGGCCGTGTATGTTCGCGTGAATGTGAAGACCCAGATAGGCCGTCAGATATTCTGGAGCTGGAGTCACTGGTGCTTGTAAGCCAGCAGAAATGAACGCTGGAACCCGCGTCCTGTGTGAGGAGGCGTGTGCTCTTCACCACCAACCGAACCATATCTCCACCCTGCAAACTCTAAACGTAAGTGGAAGCACGAGAGAAAGGGGATCTTGGGAAATCACAGGTGCAGGCATCTAAGAGAGAGAGTTGCCTGCAGCTCTCTTAAATAGCTGACCCCACGTCCTTCTGAGTTCAGGACTGAAAAGGACGTCATTTACAACAAGGTTTGAAGATTAAGCAAAGCTTCCCATGTAAGTAAAAACATTTAAATGAAGTAAAAATATTAAGACATAGCTCAGTTTACTAGTTTCTGCTAAGGAGTTTCTCTTTTGGAATGAAATGGGAAGGTGGCTTGACAAGCTATCTTATTTAGACTTCGGCACAAGAAAAGTGTGTTAACATTAGACTCTAACGTTAGCACGGTATGTTCTTCAAAGAGCCTTATCTGAGGTGCCTTTCTGAAGATAAAAGTTATCTCTGTAGGCCACTTAGATTTCTTTGGTCAAGTTTCTTAACTATGATATCTGTCTGTCTGTCTGTCTATCTGTCTTTCCATCCATCCACCTATCTATGGTAGGGGTTAGTGATCAGAGAACAACTTTTGGGAGTCCCCCATAAGGGTCCTGGGAATCAAAGCCAGGCTATCAGACTTAGTGATGATGTCTTTACCCACTGAGCCATCTCACCAGCCTATCCTTATTTTCTGAGACAGAGTCTCTCACTGAAGCTCAGCATTTGCCAGAGAGTTCCAGCGATCCACCTGCCTCTGCCTGCCCAGTGCTGAGAGGTCACTGATAATGCACTGCCATTCACTCCTGGGGGGGGGGGGTCTTTGTTTTGACAGATGTAGCCCCACCTGACCTGGAACTTATCATGTAGACTAGGCTGGCCTCCAACTCACAAGAGGTCTGCCTGCCCTTCTGCCTCTTGAGTGCTAAAATTAGAGAGTCATGTGCCACTATACCCAAAAAAAACAGTAAATGTTTTGCACGTTTTGTTTTGTTAAGACAGAGTCTCACTATATAGCCCTGGAACTTACTACGTGGACCAGACTGGCCTCCAACTCACAGAGATTCACCTGACTCCTCCCGAGAGATGGAATTAAGGCATATTCCACCATGCCAGGCCCGTGCCTGGGTTTTATGTGGATGCTGAAGATTGAATCCAGGTCCTCACGCTTATGTGCCAAGCAGTCCACTACCTAAGCTACTTCCGCAGCCCCTGTAGGTTTGCTTTTTAAAGACAAAGTCTCTCTCCTCAGCCCAGTCTGCTCACAAATTGTGATCTCCCTGCCCTGTGCCGTGCTAGGATGTCAGGCAGGTGACACCACAGGCAGCCCATCAACTATATAATCAGTCTGATGCCATGAACCAAGCAGCAAATAAGACTCGCTAGACAAACAACATCAGTACATGGGAGCCTCGGGCTGGATCTTTCTTTCTCGTTCCTCTGACTAGGGAGAAGTTATGACCTGAAGTATGGGCTCTGTATACGCAGTTAGGAGCACTTACTAATGAGAAGGGTGGGTCAGGAGGAGAGGTAGCAAGGATGGTAGCAAAAGCAAGAGGATGGAGCTGGGGTGCTCAGTAGTCCCAGTTTACCTGGGACTGTCCCAGTTTTACCATTAAAAAGACCTGGGTGAGAGGCTGGGGTATGGCTCTGTGGGTAGGAGCTTTTACTGTGCAAACCATGAGGGCCTGAGTTTGAATCTCCAACACCCACGTATAAATGGTCTCAGGAGGCAGAGGCAGGGGGATCTCGGTAAGTTTGAGGCCAGCCTGGTCTACACAGCAAATTCCAGGCCAGCCAGAACTACATATTGAATGACCCCATCTGAAAAAAAAAAAAAAAAATAACTGGACCCTGTAATCCTCGGTGGGCAGCAGAAACAGGAACTGAAGCTAACCAAAAATCTCTAAGATCCAGCTTCAGAGGTAGACTTCATCTCAAGAGAATAAAATGGAAAGTGATTTTTAAAAAGGAGAGATACCCGATGACTCCTCTAGCCTCTGAGCATCCACACGCACACACACACACACACACACACACACACACACACACACACACGATGACCTCCTCTAGCCTCTGAGCATCCACATGTGTGCACGTGCACACACACACTTCCACTCACACACACTCACACACTCACACACTCACATACACACTCACACACTCACACACACACACATACACATCTGCTCTCTCGCACACACACACATACACACTCACACAATCACACACACATACACACACACACTCATTCACTCATACACACATACGCACACCCTTACACCCACACCCTCACACACAATACAACCCTCTCTCTCACACACACACACACTCTCACACATACACACTCACTCACACTCACATACACAGCCATACACACTCACTCACACAATCACACACACTCACACTCACTCACACTCACTCACAATCATACACACATACACACCTGGTCTCTCTCACACACACTCACATACACACACATACATGCTCACACATGCCCTCACACACATACACACACACACTCACATATACGAACCCTCACACACAATACATACCCTCTCACACACATACACGCACACACGCTCCACATAGATACATATAATTAAAAAAATTAGAAACGTAAAATATTAAGGGCCATTGAGATGACTCCATGGGTAAAGGTGCCTGCTCCCGGGCCTGATAACCTGAGTTTGATCGCTGGGACCCACACAGCAGAAGAGAATTAACTCCCTCAAGTTGTCCTGTAATCGTTTGTCACACCACCAGATAGACGGATAGACAGATTGACAGACAGACAGATAGATGGGAAAGGAAGGAAGGAACAAAGGAAGGAAGGAAGGAAGGAAGGAAGGAAGGAAGGAAGGAAGGAAGGAAGGAAGGAAGGAAGGAAGGAAGGAAGGAAACACGTTGAGTCCTAGGGTGGCCGCGAAACCACCCACAGTGCTGGGCAAGAGAGAAAAGGATTCTCCAATCTGTTTGTTTGTTTGTTTGTTTGTTTGTTTTTTAAATGGACCCCCAAGCCCTCATTTACAGCTGTAGCAGAAAATGTAGGGAAAGTGTGGAAAGGCACTGAAGTGCAGTACGAGGGTGGGGCGAGGTCTTGCCACCTACTGGGGGGGGTGGGAAATCGAGGCACTGGTGGACTAGATTTGAGAGGCAGAGTGCGCGTGGGCGGGAGTCACGCAGGAGCACACAGACTGGGTGACTTCTCAAGGACTCCTGGGATTGCAATCACAAGAAGCATTGTGGGACCGGAGAGACCAGGCAGGAGGCTGCCGCCCACACACTGGGGACCCCTCCTGAGGCTGGAGGAAGCGGAAGCTTGAGCTTCTGCCAGGGCGGAGGGGTGGCAGCATACCCACTCTGAGACCCGACTGGTTTAGCAATAAGCAGGCCATGCATCTCCTTTTCCAGCTCCCCCTTCCCACTGCAGTGACTGATGGAGCTAGGTCCCCCTTCCTCTCGTGCCTGGGTGGAGACACTGGGTACTACTTATCTGCCCAGCTCCTGTGTCTCAACAAAAGCTCTAGACTCGCCGGGCAGTGGTGGCGCACACCTTTAATCCCAGCACTTGGGAGGCAGAGGCAGGCGGATTTCTGAGTTCGAGGCCAGCCTGGTCTACAGAGTGAGTTCCAGGACAGCCAGGGCTACACAGAGAAACCCTGCCTCGAACCCCCCCCCCCAAAAAAAAAAAAGAAAAAAAAAGAACACACACACACACATTTAACTTACCTCAAAAAGGTAGTCCTCAAGTTAAGTGCCTACCTTTTTTTGTCAATGTCATGTATCTGTTTAATTGGTTTATTGAGGACAGGTGGCTGAGCTGAGCCTCTTGGGGCTACCAGGGCCGAGGCTTTGACCCTGACAACTCTGGAACACTGTAAGAAAAGAGACAGCTAACAGTGAAATTAGGGGGTAGGGACAGACGCAGTAATACATCAGCCTTCATTTCTTTGGTGCAGCTTCAGAATGGAAGAAGCATGCTTGTGAACTTGTGTTTTAGTCACGTGTGGGCTGCACCTTTAACTGTAGTGCTATCTTAAAATAAGAGGAGTGTTGGGGATTGGGGGATGGCTCGTCTGGCAAGTTGCCTACCCCAGACAAGCACTGGGATCTGAGTTCAACCCTTTACAGGCAAAGGGCCATGGGCTCATAATTCCAACGCTGAGGAGCTAGAAACAGGATCCCTGGTGCTCGGTGGGCGGCCAGCAGATCTAGTCAAAGCAAGGAACTCCAGGTTCAGTACAAACACTGCCTCAGAAAATAAGGTGGAGGACAACAAAGAAAAGCACCCCATATTCACCTCTAGCATGCACACATGCACACATGCACCCGTACACACGCACGCGCACACACACACACACACACACACACACACACACACACACACACACACAGCAGACATGGGGATATTTAGAAAACTCAATACACTGGACACGGATAATTGATGCGTTTTCAGGACTCTGGAAAGAAAATACAAATATTGGGGATTTCTGAGGACATGGGTTCCTTTGGTTGGGTGGGTGGGTGGGTGGTGGTTATTAGGTTGGTTGGTTGGTTGATTGGTTGGTTGGTTGGTTATTAGGTTGGTTGGTTGGTTGGTTATTAGGTTAGTTGGTTGGTTGATTGGTTGGATGGTTAGTTGTTTGGTTGGATGGTTGGTTGGTTATTAGGTTAGTTGGTTGGTTGATTGGTTGGATGGTTAGTTGGTTGGTTGATTGGTTGGTTGGTTGGTTGGTTGGTTATTAGGTTGGTTGATCGGTAGATTGGCTGGTTGGTAGATTGGTTGGTTGGTTGGTTGGTTGGTTATTAGGTTGGTTGGTTGGTTGATTGGTTGATTGGTTGATTGGTTGGTTGGTTGGTTGGTTGGTTAGTTGGTTGGTTGGTTGGTTGGTTGATTTTGTCTTTGTTTTTTAGACTACTTCTTGCTAGGTAGCATAGGCCAAGCCTTCAGCTCCTGCACCCTTCTGCCTCTGCCTCCCAAGGGCTGGGATTATAGCTATGTACCACCAAACCTGGTAGGAAGCAGATTTTATGGAGGTACTGACTCAGGCTAAGGATGTTGGGTGCTGATCAGGGACATTGACCAGAGTTCCTAAAACTTCCTTCACTTGCCTGGGGCAGGGTTGAAAAACTTCCTGAGGAGGCAGGTGTGGTAGTGCAGAGCCATAGCCCCACACTCAGGAGACTGAGGCAGGATGGTGAGTAGGAGGCCAGCCAGGGCTTCCTAGTAAGTTCAAGACTAGCCTAGGGGCAAACTGGTTTTGTGGGTTAAAAGGTGCTTGCGACCAAGTCTAATGAAGTGGGTTCAATCCCTGGAGACCTCATCATGAAAGAACTGATTCCCACAAGTCATCCTCCTAGACACACACACACACATACACACACACATACACACACACACACACACACACACACACACACACACACACACACACAAATTAATTAATAACATAACAAAGACCAGACTATTCTGGGGTTTTTTTGTCTGTTTGTTTTGTTTTGTTTTGTTTTTTCGAGACAGGGTTTCTCTGTGTAGCCCTGGTTGTCCTGGAACTCACTCTGTAGACTAGGCTGGCCTCGAACTCAGAAATCTACCTGCCTCTGCCTCCCAAGTGCTGGGATTAAAGGCGTGCGCCACCACTGCCTGTTGACTATTCTGAACTACATAGCAAGATACCATGGGACTTGGGGAATAGGAAATGTAATATAATTCAGTGATAGTAGAGGATTTGTCTAGTGTGTGGAAAGATTTGGGTTCCAACCCTAGCACCGAACAGACAAACAACAAAGAACCGCACCTCCTTAGGTAGGTGGTTGAATGCACTCAGCATCTTTACAATATGAAACAAAGTCGAACAAAGATCATTTGCAGGTTTACACATGTGTGTGCCTGTGCGCATGTCACGCATGTGGAGGCCAGGAATTAGAGTCAAGTGCCTTGCTCTATTGTTCTCTCCCTTATTTATTTAAGGCAGGGTCTCTCACTGAACTGAAAGTGACCTATTTCACTAGGCGGGCTCCCCGGATGCTACATTATCTTCACAGTCCCAGGACTGAGATAAACACAGCTATGCCTGTCTTTTACATGAGTGCCAGAAATCCAAAATCTGAGACTGTTCTTCTACTTGCTGGCTCTTTACCACCTCAGTCATCTCCTCAACCTGGAAAAGAAAAACAAAGATTATTTCGCACACAGCTAGAGATCTGGAATCTCAGGAGAGAGCCCAGCCTGTCTGGGGCTGGTCCTTATTCATACTGTGATGGTCTGAATCTGCCGTGTAAAGCACTTGTAGAAATGAGATATAGCCAGGCAGACATTGACTATCAGGTGCTAATCCAAGCCACTGGCCACTTGGAAGAGACCAAGACTCTCCAGGGACCTTGGCTTTGCTCTCTTCCCCCTAACAAAGCTGTTCACTCAATCCTTGCTGCCTACGATCCATCCAAAGGATGGCAAAGGCGCCTGCCAAAATACTGACCAAGAATACAGATGGTAGCTGGGCAGTGGTGGCGCATGCCTTTAATCCCAGCACTCGGGAGGCAGAGGCAGGCGGATTTCTGAGTTCAAGGCCAGCCTGGTCCACAGAGTGAGTTCCAGAACAGCCAGGGCTACACAGAGAAACCCTATCTTGAAAAACCAAAAAAAAAAAAAAAGAATACAGATGGCATCTGGGCAGAAAAATAGGACCAGTTTTAGATACCAGTCATTACGAGTCCTGGCAAGCGTCCATGTGTTCCAAAGAGAAATGTGCACCTTCCCCCTTGACCATCAGACATTTGAAACAATAGAATTCTTCCAGGACTCCCATGCTGAGGGAAGGGAAAGGATGGAGCCCAGTGCCAGCCAGAGGGAGGTGCTTGCCTCTCAAGAAGTGATTTCACACAATTTTATCTGCTTTGCAGGAGACACTGGAGCTGAGACAAGGATGAGCCAGTGATGGACTGGGCACACTTCAACAGGACAGCTTAGCTATGCATATGTGTGTGTGTGGTGTGTGTGTGGTGTGGGTGTGTGTGTGGTATGTATATAAAAAGGACAACTTGGCTCTCTCCTACCATGTTGACCATTAGGCTGGCAGCAAGCCCCTTTGCTTACTGAGCCATCTTGCTGGCCCCATACCTCTTGTCCTCTAGGTAAACTAAACTTCTTGTCCTGATCCTGACCTGAAGATGGATTTGGGGTGGGAGGAGGGGGATGGCCAGCAATGGATCTCATCATCTGTGCTTCTCAATGTGACCAGATCAAACAAATCTCCTTTCTCTGTTTTCCCCCTCTCTCTCCCCCTCCCCCTCCCTCCCTCCCTGCCCCCCCCCCCCGTAAGTATCTATGAAGCCAGGCCAGGGGAGTGGGAGGCGATAGGGACTTTTGGGGGGGGGGGTAAGTGTACATTGCATAAGGAGGAATTCCAGGCACTGCTGGACATGACCTTATAAGGGGAGAGGATGTTTAACAAGGCTACCAACTATGTGACCTCCTGGAGGCGGTGGCAAAGGTGGGGACGCAGGCCTATGTGCATCAGAACACACAGGCCCCAAGGCAGCAGGTGGGGGCGGGGGGGGGCCGTTGGTCCTACTCCGGCCGATCTCAGAATTTCCAGGGTTTAGACACGCCTCAACCCCATTCTTGCTCCGGGCCAGCTCCCCCCACCCCAACCTGAATGATTAATCCTCATGCACCCACCTCCCAAATGCTGGGTTTATAGGTATGCACCTCACATCTGGTTTATGTAATGCTGGGACCAAACCCAGTGCTTGGTGTGTGCTAACTCTATAGAGTTAACTCAATAGAGAGGCAGACACTCTCTTGAGTGAGTTACCATCCCAGCCTCCTCTCTGTTGATACCATAACCCCCTCCTTGGGCTTCATGAAGGTCTTCAGAGACTGTGCCGAAGACCATAGATGGGAATTCAGCAATGTATCGCCTCCTAGTCTAGAGACTAGAAGTCTGAGACCAAGGCGTCAGGAAGGTCAGTGCCTTCCCACAGCTGGTCCCCTTCACCCCCCAGTGACTGTCTTGTCCTCTGGGGCTTTGCCTGAGAGACTGGTTAGTTTTTGTCACCTTTGACACAAGCTCGGGTCATCTGGGAAGAGGGAACCTCAGTTGAAAACCAAACCGCCCCATCAGATTGGCCTGTAGGCAAGTCTATGGGACACAGTCTTGATTAATGGTTGACATGGGAGGGTTCAGGCCACTGTGTGCGGTGCCATTCACTGGGCAGTTGCTACTGGAAGATATAAGAAAGGAAGCCGAGCATGAGCCAGGGGAGCAAGCCAGGAAACTGCTCGTTCATGGCTGCTGCTTCAGGTCTTGCTTCCTGGTTCCAACCTCCACTTCTCACCTTGGCTTCCTTCCTCGATGGACTGTGATCAGAACACGTAAGCCAAATAAACTCTTTCCTCCCCAGTTGCTGAAGTAACAGACCTGGCAAAGGCAAATATAATGCAAAGAGAGACTTGTGTCCCTCAGGTTGACTATCAGACTATTGAAACAATGGACCCCCCAAAAAACCCTAAAAGTCTCCCCAAGAATCTCATGCTGAGTAGACCCTAAAGCCTGGGTCAACCAGATGGGTAAACTTTCACCCAGTAAGAGAGTTAGACCACCTTGTTTGACCAACTGGTTAGACCACCTTACAGAAGAGGCAATGATGTGTCAACCACACCTTGACCACTGAGATCTGCAAAATAAAGGCCTTCTATTTGAACGTTAGCCTCACTTCAGGATTCAGAAGATGGCCCTGGGGAGCAGGGTCGGGGGGGTCATGATCTCTGTGTCCCTCTTCCCAAAGTGGCCACAGAGTAAACCTCCCTTTGCTGCCTTTCACTCTTAATTTGGCTGCTTTCATTGGTTGATGGATGACCATGGCTGAACCTGGCTTGTTAGGGGCACAGGTTGTGACCCCCAAGTCCAGCAACAACTAACGACCTCATTTTAGCCTTAAAGACTCAGTCTCTAAAAACAGCCACATTGTGGGGGTACTGGAGAAATAGTTGTAAGAGTGATGGTCTCAGGGAAACTGAGGTTCCATTTAGGGGTCCTTAAAATCACCAACAGAAGAATTTACACACACGGTCAGAAGAAAGTTAGAAAACAAGCCAGTTTATTTAAAGGGAAAGAGTACAGATCAGGGTAAAAGCCCCCAGCAGCCTCCAGTTAGGTGTGGAATAGAAATAGAGAAAGCTTCTTAAGAAATAAAAAAAAAAAAAAAAGCACACATCCAAGATTAGAAGCGGGTTAGTGAGTTGAGAAGAGAGCCCAAAAGGCACTGGACCACCTGGCATCTGGTCCTTCCTTAGCCCCTATTCCCAAGTGTATTTTGTAGGCTTCATTTGGAGCATGCTCTGTTCCCTAGATGATGCTGAGACACAGAAGGGCTTCCAGTCTCTCTCTCTCTCTCTCTCTCTCTCTCTCTCTCTCTCTGAAAACTGGCTTGTTTTACATGTTTACCTTGATGTACCTTTCTCAGTCTCTACTCCGTGATCACAGAGACTTGTGATAAACAAGATGGCAGCAGAGACCACCAAAAGGCCCTGACAGTGAATGACAAGCAGCAGGAAGCATGCATTCTTGCTCTAGGGACGCTGGGACAAAGCAGAGCCAGAGTCCCGGAAACCACCCTGGAGTTCCTGCCTCCTTCCCCGGCAGCCATTCTCTGCTCTGAGAATCCAGCCTGGCCTTCTGCTGATGGCTCATCTGGTTCTAGGTGCAAGCCTAGCTTTCTGGCCCAGCTTCACTGAACCGATTGATTCTCTCACGGTGGGCTCACTGGACCTAATCCCAGGGCTGCTGTAGCCACAATCAGAGCTGACTGTTCCCAGGAATGACCCTGGATCCTGCTCCCCTCCTAACCAGAGCCCTAGGGGAGCTGCTATGCCTCCTCACTGCCCCATGAAGACATCATTGTTGAGGGAAGGGACCAGGACGCCTAAGGAATTTGTTCCAGATTCCCTTCTGTACCTTAATTCTGTGGGTTACAAAATGGAGACAGTTTCACATGTGTGCATACATGCATGTGCCTGCAGGCCTGTGAATGTGCAGGCCAGAGGTCAACCTTGGCTATTGCTCCTTGTTTTGGGGATATTGGATCTCTCACTAGCCTGGAGCTCACCAGGTAAGCTAGGCTGGCCGGCCAGCAGGTCCAAGGATCCAGCACTCTCTGCCTCCCCTGAACAGCAGTTATAGACACACACTTCCACACTTAGCTTGCTTTTTCAAAGATTTAGTGTGTGTGTGTGTGTGTGTGTGAGAGAGAGAGAGAGAGAGAGAGAGAGAGAGAGAGAGAGAGAGAGAGAGAGAGAGAGAGAGAAAGCACACAAATATGGAGGTCAGAGGAAATAGTCAGCAGTCAGTGTTCTCCTTCCTCCATCTAGGCTCCAGACACGGAATTCAGCTCATCAGACTTGGCAGCAAGCACCTTTTCCTTCGGATCCATCTCGCATGCCCAATGCCCACTAGCTTTTCTTACAGGTACCAGGGGTTGAACTCCGTTCCTCAACCTTACATGGCAAACACTTCATTAACTGAGCCATCTCCACAGCCCCGGATAGGCAATTTCTGCACCCCAAGTCTTTCTCTTTCTGACTTTCATAGAGGGTCTATCTCAAGCCCAGCAGTAATATAAATAATGACACAGAGGATTTTTCATATTTTAAAGCTTAGGCCTGGGCTGGAGAGATGGCTCAGTGGTTAAGAGCACTGACTGCTCTTCCAGAGGTCCTGAGTTCAATTCCCAGCAACCACATGGTGGCTCACAACCATCTGTAAAGGGATCCGATGCTCTCTTCTGGTGTGTCTGAAGACAGTGTGCTCATATAAATAAAGCTTAGGCCTTTTGCTGGGAAGTCTCCCGCCTGCTCTATCCCATCCTGGCGCCATCCCGTGTCCATCTCCACCTCTCTGCTCTGCTCTAGTCTGCCCATTCACCTCCGTGCCCGCAGGCTGAATCTCCCCTCTGATTTCTTCTCCTAGTGTCCCTTTCTCTGTCCAGAAGATGTGCCCTCCACCTCCTGCCCAGCTGCTGGCCATCAATCAGGTCTTTACTACAGCCAATCAGATAAAATTCTAGATTACCTTAGGCAGGTGAGGAAGAACGAATATTTCCAAAATACGAGACCTAGACGGACCAGAAACATAACGATATCAAGATCCCGCTAGTATTTAGCTCTCTGCTGTTATAAAATTAACAATTGAATGCACAGAGACACACCTTCACACAGTGTATCGCAACAGACTTGAATCTGTCAGTGAGATTTACTAGTAGGGAATCCCTCCAGACTCTGATCTATACCAAAGGGTTATTTCCAGGGAATCTGATGCCCGGTCTGACCTCCCCAGGGCACTGCGCCTGTGAGGCGCACATACAGCGCACATACACACTCAAATGCACATACAGTTAGGTAAAAATGAAAGGGCTTGGAGACTACAATGCTGAGTAAAATCAGTAAGATGAGAAAGAACGGAGGATTCCCGCTCGTCTCCAGCTTCTGCGTGCTGGGATTACAAGAGCACATGACGCTACCTGGCCACTCTTCCTAAGGGTGAGCCATATTTGATTGACCGAGAACATCACATTTTGCTTGCGGTTCATCTGAGGACACTCTTACACTCCTGCAAACAACGCTGTTCTGAGGAGGGGTGGATGCATATCTATTCAAGTCTGCACATTCCATCCATTTACACACACACACACACACACACACACACACACACACACATATATATATATATATATATATCAATCAGGAGGGGAATTGGGCACTCCATGTTCAACTTTTTTGTTGTTGTTGTTTTTCGAGACAAGGTTTCTCTGTGTAGCCCTGGTTGTCCTGGGACTCACTCTGTAGACCAGGCTGGCCTCGAACTCAGAAATCCACCTGCCTCTGCCTCCCAAGTGCTGGGATTAAAGGCGTGTGCCACCACTTCCCAGCTATCTCTTGCCTCCTTTTTAAATGCTAGGTTTGCAGTTGTACATCACAGTGCTGTGTTTTGGGGAAGGGCTGTGGGATCGCACTCCATGCATGCTAGGAGAGCCGTAGAGAGAATCTCTTGTGTAGTGTTTGGAAGCATCACCTGTCAATAAAGAGTTGATGGCCAGTAATCTGAAGGCAGGATTAGAGGGCGGGACATCCAGCAGAGAGACTGGAACTCTGGGAGACAGTCAGGCTGGAAGATTTGCCATCCAAACTCTGAGGAAGTCAGGCATACGAAACTGAGGAGAAGACCAGCCACATGGCTGAACTCGGGTTAGAATAACCGGGATGATGAGTTGAGAGTTAGCTGGGAAACAAGCCTAGTTTGTAGCCTAGGCATTTATTCCTAAGTAGATAAACCTCTGAGTCGTTATTTGGGAACTGGGGCGCAGGTGGGAAAGCCCACAGTTAGAGAGCACACGTCCAACTGAGCTACATGATGTGCACACTTCCAGGGCCTTGTGCATATTCGCTTGATTGTGGACCAGTTTCCCCAAACCTTTTTGAATTTTTTCACACTTGCTAAAGTGAAATTTGACTGGTTAAGACACTAACTTGCAGTGGTGGCGCACGCCTTTAATCCCAGCACTTGGGAGGCAGAGGCAGGTGGATTTCTGAGTTCGAGGCCAGCCTGGTCTACAGAGTGAGTTCCAGGACAGCCAGGGCTACACAGAGAAAACCTGTCTCGAAAAACCACGAAAAAAAAAAAAAAAAAAAAAAAGACACTAACTTGCTATCCCCTTCCGGGAGCCCTGGAACCCAGAATTCTTTCTGTTTCTACGACTCTCATCACCCTGGGGACTTTATAGCATTACAGTAGCACTGGGAACTCACCCAGGGAAAGCTGGTGGCTCTTAGCCTCTGGGTGCAGACATGCCACCATCTCCTCCCTTGAGAGTTAATCCAAGTTGAGGGGCTGGAGAGATAGATGGCTTAGCAGTTAAGAGCACTTACTGCTCTGGCAGAGGAATCCGGTTTGCTTTCCACACCCACATGGGAGTTCACATCTATCTGTAGCTCTAGGGGATCTGGCTCCCTCTTCTGGCCCCCTTGGACACCAGATACACATATGGTGCACAGACAACATGAAGGCAAGACACATAAACATATAAAATAAAGATTTTTTTTTTTTTTTAAAGTTCATCCAGTTAACTGGATTAACCAGTCAATCGCCTGGCCAAGAGACCACCTCTCAGGAAGGTAGGCTCATCTTAAACTAAAGAGACAGGAAGGGTAATCAGCCTTTTCATGGGATAATGTAACTTCTTGGGAAGAATTCTCAGCCTGTAGCAGAGTGCCTCACAGAACGCAGTCATGCAATCTTCCTAAGTCTGCCTGCTTCTCTCCTCGCTCAGAAACACACACTTCCCCCTCTCCTCCCTCGTCTTATCTCTTCTGGAAGCATCCTTTCCCTGACCCTTTGGACTTCCCTCTTTCGTGAAGCCTTCCTCTCTATTTTGTGTGCTCTTGTGATCCCAATACTGGAAGTGGAGACAAGTGGGTCCTTGGGGCTCGCTGGCCAGCCAGCCTAGCTTACTGGACAAGTTCCGTGCTAGTGAGAGCCTTTCCGCACCAAAAACAAACAAACAAACAATTGTGGTGGCCAGCACTGCAGGAACACTGGCCTTCACACACACACACACACACAGAGAGAGAGAGAGAGAGAGAGAGAGAGAGAGAGAGAGAGAGAGAGAGAGAGGAAGGGAGAGAAAGCTATGTCTGGGGACCGCCCTGTGCCGTATTCCCCACAGCAATTTGGCCTCTTAGCTTGAGTACACAGTACATTAGGTTAGTTGGCAGGAAAGACCTCTCAGTCCTTATGATCTGGGTTTGGCGTCCCCAAAAGCCATCCCCAAAGCCATGTCCTTCCTTAGTTATTTATCTTCCTCCGCCCCTTCAAGCACCCCTCCCCCATTCCCGCCATTGCACGACACTAATGAGTCCCAAGGAGATGCTGCTGTGCCAGGAGCTGGCCTTCCCATTGGCAGACGAGAAGCCCTCAGAGCCGCTGGCACACTTGGCTCTGCTAATACGGCCCTGACTCGGAGTTTCCATGGTGATAGCACCTGGAGTCCCAGCTTTGGCTTGCTGCCAGAGCAGATAACACTCAGGCCCCATCCGGCTGCACCTGCCACCGGAGGGGGACAGAGATGGTAAGTGGGAGGGGGCTCTCTTCTTCTCTCCAGCCAGGCATCCCTCAGGGGGCTACCCCACATGACTAGACAACCTGCTGTGACCTTCTAGGCCTGCCTTCCAACTGCTGTGTGACCCTGAGCCAATCCTAACCACTCTGAGCTTTCCTAAACCGGGCATG
The DNA here is from genome assembly GCA_028551405.1 of Uromys caudimaculatus. Lineage (NCBI taxonomy): Eukaryota > Metazoa > Chordata > Mammalia > Rodentia > Muridae > Uromys > Uromys caudimaculatus. Next base: position 7,811,871 of record CM052721.1, on the reverse strand, counting down.
GTACCGTTGGTCATGAAGGATTCGAATGCCTGTACCTGGGATACAGCTGGTCTAGTGTTGTCATGGTGATGAAGAAGTTGCCGTGTATGACGATGGTGCACCCCTCCTCACTTCCCACCTGTTCTATCCAGCTGGATTATAATACATGTAGGGCTAGGGAACAGATTGAATCAGTGACGTTTGTGCCTTGCAAACACAGGACCTGAGTTCAAGCCCCTGTAAAAAGAGTTGACCATTGTGGCATGTTCCTGAGATCCTAATCCAAAGGAGGTGGAGACAGACAGATCCCTGCTACTCACTGACAGGACAGCCTAGCTACTTAGTGAGCTCTAGGCCAGTGAGAGAAACTGTCTCAAAACAAACATGCCACAGAGACAGATGGCTCAGCAGGTTATCTGATGATCTGAGTTTGATCCCTGAGAGTCAAAGTGGCAAAAACAACTCCCAAAAGTTGCCCTACGACCTCTACACCTGTGTCATGACATTGGTGTACACACACACACACACACACACACACACACACACACACACACACAGAGTCACCTAAAGCCTATCTGTTCCTCTGGCCACATCTGGTCCCCAGAGCTAGTGTCCCCTACTCTGACCACTCTGTCTCCAGATGAGCAGAGTGAGGTATGCAGGCCTCACATTGCCTGTCAGCCTCTAACACAGTAGGACACAAAAGCACTGAGTCCCTTGGCTTGTTTATGTGACTTCAGCCCCATGTCTCCCTAGGACTTTGGACTGAGAACTTAATCTTTTATGACAGGTGCCTGGGGCTGTTTTGCCTGGTGACTCAGTGAGACAAAGTGGGTCCTCTGTCAGACCCAGAGCAGGCCCACACAGTGCCAGGTTCTGGAGATAGCTAGATCTGGGCAGGCCCAGGCACATGAGGGGACAGCCACTTAGGGTCCTAACTTCCATCACTTCTGAACTGCTTTTTCTGTAGATTTGTCTGTATTCTGATGCAATAGACTTAGCAAGAGTTACTGTTTACAGGCAAGGAGGTTCCTGGATATAGAACCTAGGGCCTTGTGCTTACTAAGCACTGTACTGCTGAGCCATACCCCAGCTCCTCACTGAGGAATTCTAGGCAGGGGCTCTACCACTGAGCCACGCCCCCAGCCCCTCACTGGGGGATTCTAGGCAGGGGCTCTACCACTGAGCCACGCCCCAGCCCCTCACTGGGGGATTCTAGTCAGGGGCTCTACCACTGAGCCACACACCCAGTCCCTCCCTGGGGGATTCTAGGCAGGGGCTCTACCACTGAGCTACATCCACCCCCCATTCCCACATGCACACGCACACACACACACACCCCAAGTGTTGCTGTCGGCTCCATTTTTGACTGCACTGCTTACCCACATTAGACATGCTCACACTTTTGGGAACCCATCACTACCGTCCATCTCCTAAATGTTTCCATTCTTCCAAACCAGAATTCTGTCCCATTCAACATGAACTCTCTATTTCTTCCCTCAGTCTGGCTCCCAGAACTCTGCTCTGTGTTCTAAGTCTTCCTCATAGCTGGGATGTTCTAGCACTCACCTTTTTCTTTTTGAGACAGAGCCCTGGCTGTCCTGGGACTCACTGTATAAATATTCCTGTCTGACCTTGAATTCAGAGAGATCTGCCTGCCTCTGCCTCTGACCTCTGACCTCTGACCTCTGACCTCTGCCTCTGCCTCTGCTACCTCAAGTGCCAAGATAAATGACATGCATCACCATGCCTGACCTTCCACCCTGTTAGAGACAGGATCTCCTTTGCTACTAAGTATGCCAGGCTAGCTGGTCCACAAGTTTCTAGGGATTCTCCTGTCTCTACCTCTCTACCACAGGGGCTCTGGGATTACAGCTGCATGTGTGCTACCACATCCAGCTCTATGTGTGCTCTGGGGATTTGAACTTGGGTCCTCATGTCTACAAAACAAACACTTTACTGACTAAGCCATTTCTTCAGCATGTAGCTTTTTAAAAAGATTTTTCCTTTTATTTATTTTATTTTATTTTATTTTATTTTTTTTGGTTTTTCGAGACAGGGTTTCTCTGTGTCCTCAAACTCAGAAATCCACCTGCCTCTGCCTCCCAAGTGCTGGGATTAAAGGCGTGCACCACTACTGCCCAGCAGATTTTTCCTTTTTTTAATTAAAAACTTAATTTTCTCTTTATTTTCATGTGTATGGGTGTTTTGTCTGTACCATGTGTACTCAGTATTCTCAGAAGCCAGGAGAGGGCATCAGATCCCCTAGAGCAGCGGTTCTCAACCTTCTTGATGCTGCCACCCTCTAATACAGGTCCTCATGTTCTGGTGACCTCACCATAAAATTAAGTTGTTACTACTTCATGACTGTAATTTTGCTGTGGTTTTGAATCATAATGTACATGTCTGATATGCAGGATATCTGATATGCAACCCCTGTGAAAAGGTCATTCGACCCCCACATATTAACAACCTTAGAACTTACAAATGATTGTGAGCTGCCCTGTCGATGCTGGGAATTAAACCTGGGTCCTCTGCAAGAGCAGCGATTGCTCTTAACCTATGAGCCACCTCTGCAGTCCCCAGCATGGAGCCTTTTAGCAACAGCAGGAAATTAAACCAGCTCTAGATCATGGGCTGCATCATGAGAGACCACCCTACAGAGCCAATTTGCCCTAGGATTCCATGAAAATATGGGGACTTGCCCAGAGTCGCATAGTAGGTCCACACGGGGGCTGGGAAGGTAGAGTGTGAAGAACCTTCTCTTCTATAATCCTTTCCCATGCTGAGCAAAGAACCACCCCACCCAGATCACCTCAGGGTTGGTAAGTCAGCTGCCAAGGCAAGCTCACCTCCACAGCATTCTTTTCTACCCAGACCATAGTCTTTCCTGGAAAGAAAGGAACCCCTGGTCTGGGTGATGGCTTAACGGGTAGAACACTAGCTGTGCACGCATAAGGACCCGAGTGGAGATCCCTAGAACCCACGTATAGCCAGATGTGGACGAGCACTTCTCAGCACTTCTCCTGTGGGCTGGGAGGCAGACACAGGGGAATCCCTGAAAACTCACAGGCCAGCTAGCCTGGCGTCTGCAGAACATCAGCAAACAGTAGAAGACTTTGTCCCCCCAAGAAAGCAGAAGTCAAAGAGTGACGCCCGAGGCTCTCCTCTGACCTCCACACATGTGCCATGGTACATGCGCCACAGACACACAGACACACACACACACAGAGACACACAGGCACACACACACATCACACACACACCACACACATACTACACACACACACATATCACACCACACACACAGACACACACACCACACACCACACACACACATACACACAAAGACACACACACACCACACAGACTATACACACACCACACACACACACACACACACACACACACACCACACCACACACACACACACACACACCACACGCGCGCGCGATTCAATCCTGGGCAGACCCATCTTCTTCAAATGAAACTCACTCACTGCCACCAGGTACAGCCATGCAAACCAGGTTCTGAGCCAGGTTCTCGGAGGAGGGACATGTCACCCCAATGGCTTACTGATCTACGATCTGAGTGCCAGGCCCCAAACAATAAGCATTCCTCCACAGCCCTCTGGGACAGGAATCTTACCTATCAACAATCCCATTCCACACAAAAAGAAACCAGGTCTCTGGAGAGAACATGGCTTGCCAAAGGCTACTACTGTAGTCACAAGTGTGTTACTTTTCCCCCAAAGGCTAGTGTGTTACAGCCCTAGTCATCAAGTTGGCATTACTGGGAGATAGTGGAAATTTCTAGAAGGAAGGATGATTGCTGGGAGGTCTCAGATCATTGAAGATTTTGAAGCCCGGCATGTTGTATGCACATAATTCAAGTACTCAGAAGACTGGAGCAGGAGGAGCTCAAGTTTGAGGCTAGCCTGGGCTACACGGTGAGTTTTGGACTATCTTGGACTACATAGCACGACTATGTCTAAATAGGAAGGAAGGAAGGAAGGAAGGAAGGAAGGAAGGAAGGAAGGAAGGAAGGAAGGAAAGAAAGAAGGAAGGAAAGAAGGAAGGAAGATGGGAAGGAAGATGGGAAGGAAAGGCTGTTGAGACGCTGGCCCCGCCTCTTCCTTTTTCTTTCTCTCTCTGGCCCCTATGAAGTGAATGGTGTGCTCCACCACAGGCTCCCACAATGACACTCTGCTTCATCAAAGGTTTAAAAGCAACAACTGTGGCCAAGATAAACCGTTCCTGATCATAAGCTGGTTTTTGTTACAGCAACAGAAGGCTGGCTATCACAGTCACGTCGCTCTCTGTACTCAGTTACTGCAGAACAGCATGGCCAGACACTCTGCCACCAAGCACCAGACCATGTGGTCAAGTCCCCCATGGGAAGCTGGGATAGGGTTGAAGGATGTGGTTTGAAGAAAACCCAAATATGTCTCACTAATCCAAAGAAGTTAAGATGCATGTTTCTTTCTCATGTGTCTGGTTGAAGAGCAGAGATTTGAATGGGGAAAAAAGGTCCTTGTAAACTCCCCAAATTAAACTGTCCATTAATGGCAGCACCAATCAGCAAGACAAGGACACCAGGAGCCAAAAGACTTTATTACTTTCCCATAGTTCTGCCACCTTTGAAGGCTGAACTGCTTGCTCCTCTGTCTCCATACTGTAAGATTTATTGCTCGTTCACAAAATGCCATTGTGGAGAGAGTCCCAGGCCACTGCTTTGAGAGATTTACTTTTCTGAGAGACTGGCCCTTCTTCTGCATGAAGTACACCATAAGGGTTTTAATTACTTTTGTGTGGCTGTGACCAATGTGCTTCAGAATAACTGAGGAGGGGGAGGGATTTATGTTGGCTCACGGTTTCAAAGGGTTTCACCCATCACGGCTGCTAGAACATGGCAGGACAATACAAGCCATATCATGACAGACAGGAAGTACAGAAAAGGAAATACAGGGGCCTGGAGAGATGGCTCTGCGCTGAGAAGGCACATACTGCTTCTGCAGAGGACCTGAGTTCAGTTCCCAGAACCCATGCCAGGCAGCTCACAACTGCCCGTGACCCCTGTTCCAGGGGATCTGGTGTTCTGTTCTGGCCTCTATAGATACTACACTCAACATACACACACACATACACACACTCAACACACACGCATATGCACACACACACACACACACAATTTTAAAATATAAAAATACAGGCAAGTGCAGGAATCTCTATGACCACCAGGGCTAGCAGAATAACTATCTACAGGAGGCAAGAAGGTGGTTCAGTCCAACACAGCTCAGTAGCTGGTGTTGGTTTGGTTCAAGCTTCCAGAGTCTGACCTCAAGTAGTTTATTTTAGGCATAATTAAGAATAGCACAGCTGGGCAGTGGTGGCGCACGCCTTTAATCCCAGCACTTGGGAGGCAGAGACAGGCGGATTTCTGAGTTCGAGGCCAGCCTGGTCTACAGAGTGAGTTCCAGGACAGCCAGGGCTACACAGAGAAACCCTGTCTCGAAAATAAAATAAAAAAGAATAGCACAATTTGGTGAAAACTTTCCTGGTGATCATGAACTCAATCCCACAAAGTAAGCTAAATCAAGATTTTACATGACTGCATTGAAGCTCTTTGTAAAGTACGTGTGACACCTTCTTACGGATGGGTTCTATAGACTGAGAAAAGCTGACGATAGGGTCTGGAGGGAGGTCTGTGTGGCCTTGGCTACCCAGATAGCTCAGAGGTCACCAAGTTATGAACCACATTCCCTCCCTGCCTTCTGGGCAGGTAACAGGTTATGCATCCCTTCTTTTGCAGGAATAACCCTGTGTGTTTGACATTCCTGGTTCCCCTGGTGTTTATCTGTGAGCACGGAGACCTTTCCGCCTCGTGGGCAAGAAGACAAGCTGGTCTACTCATCAGTGTCCCTCAATCTTTCCCAACATCATTCTCCCAAGGAACTTTCTAGATGTTTAAATTTTTAATTGCCCAAATAGATTAATTACACAGGAATGAGCCTAGTGTGGTGATGCCCATCTGTAATTCTGGTATTCGGTGAGGCAGGAGAATTGTGGGTTCAAGGCCAGCCTGCGTTACTATTGCATTGACTTTTCATGAGAGACATCAACAAACATAATAATGCACCCAGAGCAAACCAAGATGACTCCGCCCTAGTCTAGCCTGGTGAACCAGGAAGTTATTTAGGGGACTCACAGGAGCATGGGTGACTCAAAGGTAACTGAGTCACCAAAAGCCCAGCAGCATGGGTGACAACCCATGAAAGTAGATTCTCTTCCTTTTTTCCTCCTCGTCTTTCCTCTTTCTCCTGCTGCTTTTCCTTCCCTTCCTCTCTTCTTCTCTTCCTTTTACCTCATCCTCCTTCTCTATTCCTCCTCCTGCTCCTCCTCATCGTATAAGCCAGGGTTCTATAAAGGAACAGAATTGGTAGGGTGGATGGATAGACAGACAGACAGACAGATTTATTAGAGTGGCTTGCAGGCTATGGTCTGAGTAGCCCAACAATGGGTGTGTCCTGATGGAAAGGTCCGGGATCTGGTAGTTGTTCAGTTCATTAGACTGGATGTCCAATCTGGTGCTGGAGTCCTGGAGATGTCTTCAGAGCTGCTGGACTTTAATCTACATTGGGATCCCAAAGAAGTCAATTCAACCAGTGAAGGAACGCCTCTGCAGCAGGATGGGTGAACTTCCCAGCAAGAGTGAGAACAAGCAGGCAAAAGGCAAAAGTTTCCTTCTTCCATGTCCTTTATGTGGGGATGCCACCAGAAGGGGTGGCCCAGACTTAGGATGGCTCTTCTTACCTCAAATGATCTAATCAAGAAAATCCTTCTCAAGAGTGCCTAGCAGCTTGGGTTTGAGTTCCTTCCAGTCAAGTTATCAGCCATGACACTGGCTGTCATCTTCCTCTTTTCCCTGCCTCTTATCCTTATATTCCTTTTCCTCCCCCTCTTCTTCCTCCTCCTCTTCCTCCTCCTCCTCCTCTTCCTCCTCCTTTTCCTCTCCAGCAACAGTGCAGATTGCTTGGGATAGCTTGTAAGGACATCCATGACAAACCAGGTTGGACTTGTGACCTATTAGTCACTAGCCAGGACTGGTGGTGCACACCTATAATCCCCAGAACCTGAGAGGCTGAGGTGGAGGATTACAAATTCAACCTGGGAACTTCAGTAAGATTTTGTTTCAAGTTAACAAACAAACAAACAAAAATATCGGAACTGTTCAAAGTGCCAGAGATTGAACCTAGCACAGTAGGCAGGTGCTCTGCCACTGAGCCACGCCCCTAGCCCCTCACTGGGGGATTCTAGGCAGGAGCTCTACCACTGAGCCACACCCCAGCCCCTCACTGGGGGATTCTAGGCAGGGGCTCTACCACTGAGCCACACCCCCAGTCCCTCACTGGGGGATTCTAGGCAGGGGCTCTACCACTGAGTCACGCCCCCAGCCCCTCACTGAGGGATTCTAGGCAGGGGCTCTACCACTGAGTCACGCCCCCAGCCCCTCACTGAGGGATTCTAGGCAGGGGCTCTACCACTGAGTCACACTCCCAGCCCTTCACTGGGGGATTCTAGGCAGGGGCTCTACCACTGAGCCACGCCCCCAGCCCCTCACTGGAGGATTCTAGGCAGGGGCTCTACCACTGAGCCACAGCCCAGTTCTGCATCCTCTTGCTTCAACCTCCCCTGTATCTGTGATGAGGGACTTGTATCACCAGTCTTTGCTGCAGAGTAGAGTCCCACTCCTGGAAAGCAGCCCCTCCTTCCTCTACCCCAAGACTACCTCTTCACTATGGACTTGGCTGGCAGGGAGTGAAGCCTCATTGAGAGTGGACAGAGCCTCTACCATCCTCCCCGTCTGGGATGGAGCTGATTCTCCTTGGCCAAGAGAAGAAGGCTCACATCAAAAGTTAGCAGATTCCTTAATTCCAGCCAGACGGTTGCCAGCTGCACCCTGCACCCCAACCTGGGTGGCCTCCCTGCTAGAAGAGGAGACGACATTGTTGTGTTTATGCTTATGAGGCGGAACTGCTGGAAGAGAGCATTCTAAATGAGATTACATCTTATACATGTTTAATGTACTGTTCCCGCCATTTAAAATGCAGCTCTATTAAAAATAGCGGGGAGGGGGGATTGACTCACGGAGCTGGGTGTGGGGAGAATAGATCAGCGGTGAAATGAATAATATATTAACAGAAGAATGCTGTTGCTTTTCATATTAATCGTATAAATCACGGGATTCTTGAGCTGTCAGCAGAAGTTAAGGGGGAGGAGAAAACCGACTTCTGATTTCATAGCTGGGGAGAGACCGAGGCTGGTGAAGTATGGGCACCAGATGCCTGGTGATCACACTGGTTACAAGATGGACTTCCTGGGCATGATAATGAGGCTGCCAAGGGCCTGGGACTTCCCCCAGGGCAGTACTGTTACTACAGGAGGGCAGCAGCCCAGCCCCTGCCTGTATCCCTTACTAATGCTAACTGCTTACTGTGAGCTAAGAAAGATGAATAGGACGCAGTTCCTGCTTTAGGCCAAGGAGACAGACGTTAGCACAGATGGTCCCAGCAATGTGCCGCCAGGCAGAACAGAGGCCTTCCCAGGAAACACAGGTGGGCATCGCCAAATGTCAAGTGTCCTTTATCCCTGCAGACGAATCTTTTTTTTTTTTTTTTTTTTTTTTTCATATTGTGTTTCATGATTTTTGAGTTGGGGAGCAAGGTGTGGTTGATTTTTTTGTAACACCAGTACTTAAGTGTAGAGGTTGGAGGACCAGGATTTCAAGGCCATCCTCAGCTACACAGTGAGTTTGGGACTACCCAATGCTACGTGAGACCCTTTTTCAAAAAGAAGTCCCCCTCAATATGGGACTGGAGAGATGTGTCAGTGGTTAAGAGCATTGGCTGCTCTCCCAGAGGACCAGGGTTCAATTCTTAGCCCCCACATGGCAGCTCACAACTGTCTGCAACTCCAGTGCCAGGGGATCTGGAACCTTCACAGAGACATACATGCAGGCAAAATACCAATCATTAAAAAAAGTTTAAAAAAACAACACACACACACACACATAGGCGCACACACACACACACACACACACACACACACACACACACACACACACACGAAGCAATATAAAAGGTCTGGAGGTCTCCAGGGGCAGGTACTGCTCATCCAGAAGACCCAAATTACCCAAGTTTGGTTCCCAGCTTCCATTTTGGATGGCTCATAACTGCCAGTAACTCTAGCTCCAAGGGACCTGACCCCATGGCTGGCCACTCAGCCTCAAGCATCTTCCCATGTCTGCCTCCACACACAGACTTTCTACATGGTTTCTAGGAATCGAACTCGGGTCTTGAGTTTATAGAGCAGTCATTTTACCCACTGAGCCATCTCTCTCGTGCAAGGCCTTTCAGTGATGGGAATCTACCTGAGTCAAGTTTCAAGTTCAAGCCCATTGCCCAGGTACAGTACCTGCAGCCCAGCAGCCACACCCAGACAGACCCACCGATGTGGAATCATCAGTGACACTTTTTTTTTTTTTCGAGGCAGGGTTTCTCTGTGTAGCCCTGGCTGTGCTGGAACTCACTCTGTAGACCAGGCTGGCCTCGAACTCAGAAATCCGCCTGCCTCTGCCTCCCAAGTGCTGGGATTAAAGGCATGCGCCACCACTGCCTGGCCAGTGACACTTTTTAAATGGCGTTTATATGTACACATGCATATGTGTGTGTTTATGTGTACTGGTGCGCACATGCCACGTCAGAGTCCAACTCATAGAAGCTGGCTCTCCCTTCACCATGTGGGTCCCAGGTACGGAGTCAGGCTTCACAGCAGGCATCTCTACCTACTACACCATCTCCCCAGCCCATGAGTCACATTTATAAAGGAATATTTGAACTCTGATCACATCTACCTCTTTATTACCCCATTTCATCAGCCTGCTGCCATTCAAGGAAACAGGCACACTCTCAACACGGCTCAGAGGAAGCAGATAAGCCTCAGAGCAGGCAAGGTCACACGGCTAATAAACACTCGGGCTACCTCTAAGATGCAAACTGGCCGAGCAGTATATGGAATGATGTAATCTTTCCCTGTGTTTACCCACAATCCCCTCCTTCATGGTCAGGCCTGGGTAGGGATGAGGCTGGGCATGTGCAAAGGTGAATGGGCTCTGGTGATGGTTGGGGCTGAGTCTGCTGTTTTGCCTACCCAGGTCTGGAGCAGACAGACCTATAGACAAGAAACTACCTTTCACTTTTGAGATATTTTTGCCTTCTTTTCCGATGCCTGAGGGTTTGAAGAAAGACAGAAGGCCCTGACAATGACCGCACAATCATTCTGATATCTGCTAAATGTCCCTGTCTCACGGGACAAATTGTGCCAATAAAGCCTTGCTTTGTGAGGACTGCTGAGATGGCTCAGTAGTTAAAAGTACTTGATGCTCCTGTAAAAGATCCACGTGTTGAGTGACACTGTTCCCAGGGAGATGTAAAAAAAACTTCTCTTCACCCAGATAGGAACTAATGTCAGACCAAAGTCCAGCTTGGTGAGCCAACATGTTTTACTGGGGTTGGTTATAGAAATACGGGTGAGGCGTTACTTACAGGAGCAGAAATGACTCAAAGACAGCTGTATCACCAACGCTAACCCTAGGGTGGATGACAGCACACAGATCATGGAAATCTAGAGCTCACTGCCCAACCTGAAGGCAGCTCAACAGGTTAAAGTATGCCTCCTTCAGACAGCTCAGTTGGCCCAGCCTCTTCTAGACACCTTGTCTGAGAGCAATTTTTACTGCTTAAAAATACCAGAGGAGGGAGGGTCTTCGTGAATCTGGTCAGTTTCAGGAACTTCTGGAAACTACTGAGTTGTCTACTTCCTGAGCTTAACAAGCTACCCTACAACCCCTTAAGATCTTAAAGATCATTCTGTATCTTAAAGTAGCTTTCTATCCAAAATGGAAGGTTTTAACAAGGGAAGAAACTGCTACATAACACCATGTTTGGTTCCTAGCACCCACATGTTGGGTGCCTCACAACCATCCTGTAACTCCAGCTTTGGGGAGGCTCTAATGCCTTCTGCTGATCTTCCTAGGAACCTGTATACATTCACACATGCTCACACATACAAAATGTAAAAACTAAATAATTTAAAAAAAAAAAAAGAATTAATTGGTTTTGGGATCTGAGGAAGTGACTCAACAATTAAAAGTGCTTGCCATGAAAACATGAGGCCCAGAATACAGATCTCCAGAAAATCAAGTAAAAACCAGGTAGGTATGATGACATACCCATAATTCTAGTCTCAAGAGTCAAGAAAGGGAATCCCCAGAGCAAGGCACCCAGCAAGACTAGCCATATTGGAGTTCTAGGTTTGACTAAGAGACCCTGCCTCATTGAATAAAGTAAAAGAGAAGTAGAGTGTGATTCACATCAGACACATGCATGCACACACACACACACACACACACACACGCACACACACACACGTGCCCACCCAGATGCAACACCGTGCATACACGTACACATGAAAAATGGAAAATGCTTTGGGAGCTTGGAATGTAACTGAATCCTCTAGTACTTGGCTAGTTTGCATGAAGAAGCCCTGAGTTTTGTTCCCAGGCTCTGTGTGAGACTGAGTGTGGTGGTGCCTGTCTATAATCCCAACACTCACACTCGGGAGATAGAGCAGCAGAAGTATCAGGAGTTCAAAGTCATCCTTAGTTACTAAGTTCAAGGCTAGCCTGGATTACATGAGACCCTGTTTCAAAACCCAAAATGCAAGGGCTTGCGTGACAAATCAGCAGGTAAAAGTGATTGCCACAAAGCCCTGGCAACCTGAGTTCAATCCCCAGGACCTGCATAATAGAAGGAGAGAACCAAGCCCTGAAAATTGTCATCCGGTCCCCTCACACATGTGGTTCAGGTGCATGCAGGCTTTTTTACAGTGAAAGCATTATTATGGGTTAGTGTATATTCAGGGCCAGCACTACCAGCTGTCCACAGCCATGACCATCCAGGACAAGTGGCCTCAGCTTTTCCCTTCCACAGAGGACTTACACAGAGTCCAGTCTGTGGGGAGCACCGGGCACATCACATGTGGGTTACTGTGACTATAGTGACCAAGCTGGGTCTCTCTCCTGGCAGAGACAATGTTCCAGCCTGGAACTCTGCCTGGCAGGCCATCCCCTACAAAGAAACAAAGGGTTGAGAGAAAAACCATCTCCATGACAACCATGATACCCCCCCCCCCAGATGGGTTATGGGGGTCACTGGCTTCCCATTTCCAGGCCACAAGCTGGCAACTGAAACCCACAGGCTGGAAAAACTAGGGTGAAGACAAGAGTGGCTTCTGGCAGCAGGCAGATCACAAGCTCCCTAGGTCCCCGGGCTGCAGCCTGAGCCAGAACAAGCGGGGAGAAAGTAGGGCAAAGCACCCGCCTGCGCAGCGCACCCTGCCTCCCTCCCACACTGCTACTTCCTAAAGCACTGGAAAGGGACCGGATGTTCCTGAAAACACCAGACCATGAGTGGGTCACGGGTCTCATGTGAGAGCAGTTCAAAGCATTGGCCTGACCATCTATGTCCATCAAGCTATGGGAGACAGAAGTAGACAAGGGGATTCCAGAAATCCGTGGGGTATGCATCTGAACCAGAAAGAGAAAGAAGAACCTGACTTTCGGTGGCTTTAAAAAAAACTTCTGCATGGCTAGAGATAGAATCCAGGGTCTATTATGCTAGCTAGAGTCATACCCTTATCCCCTCACAGGGGGATTCTATGCAAGTGCTCTACCACTAAGCCACGCCCCAGCCCCTCACTGGGGGATTCTAGGCAGGGGCTTTACCACTAAGCCACGCCCCAGCCCCTCACTGGGGGATTCTAGGCAGGGGCTCTACCACTGAGCCACGCCCCAGCCCCTCACTGGGGAATGCTAGGCAGGTGCTCTACCACTGAGCCACGCCCCCAGCCCCTCACTGGGCGATTCTAGGCAGGAGCTCTACCACTGAACCACACCCCCAGCCCCTCACTGGGGGATTCTAGGCAGGTGCTCTACCACTGAGCCACGCCCCAGTCCCTCACTGGAGGATTCTAGGCAGGTGCTCTACCACTGAGCCACACCCTAACCCCTCACTGGGGGATTCTAGGCAGGGGTTCTACCACTGAGCCACACCCTAGCCCTCACTGGGGGATTCTAGGCAGGGGCTCTACCACTGAGCCACACCCCCAGCCCCTCACTAGGGGATTCTAGGAAGGTGATCTACACTGAGCCACACCCCAGCCCCTCACTGGGAGATTCTAGGCAGGGGCTCTACCACTGAGCCACACCCCCAGCCCCTCACTGGGGGATTCTAGACAGGTGCTCTAACTACTGAGCCACACCCCAGCCCCTCACTGGGGGATTCTAGGCAGGTGCTCTACTGCTGAACTGAACCCAGCCTCTTTCCTGTGGCTGTTGTGCATGCTTGAATGATCATGTCTACTGGCCACACTGACCACCAGAGTCCTGTTATGGTATGAAGCAGATCTACTATGAGTGGTTCTGTCTCGTGTGGTGGACTGAATGAGAAAGTCCTTCATAGCCACTTGTACACTTGGTCCCAGCTTGACGGCACTGTGTGGGGAGGTTCGGGAAGTACAGCTTTGCTGGAAGAAGTGTGTCACTGGAGGTGGGCTTGGAGAACGTAAAACCTCACCCACCCTGCAGTCTGCTCTCTCTGCTTTGTGCCTAAGCTTCAAGGTGTGACCTCTCAGCTTCGTCTTCCAGCAACCATGCCTGTCTGCTGCCTCCATTCTGCCAACATGGATTCTGTCTGGAACCATAAGCCAAAATAAACTCTTTTTCCCATAAGTTGTCTTGGCCAGGCTGTTTATCCCAGCAATAGAAAGCAAACTAAAACATTTCACATAGGACGCTCAGAAAGGAAACCAAGCCAGGCATGGGAGCGCAGATCTGTATTCACAGCTACTCAAGAGGCTGAGGCAGGAGGATAACAAGTCCAAAGCCAGCCAGGGCTACAGAATGAATCCAAAGCCTGCCTAATAAGACTGTAGCCCACACAGAAAGTAAACGATTACTGAGGTTATAACTTAGCTGTAGAACACTTGCCTAGATCTCCATGTCTTATTAACCCTTCGATCCCAAGAACACTTTCTGGCTGACACATGAATGCTGAGATGTCTCTGTCTATTTCCGGTTACTTCTGTGGAATATTACAGACTGCCTAATTTCTAAAGATCATTAGGGTTTGCATAGGAAGTGTGTCCTCCCCAAAAGCTTTTGTGTTGAAGCCCGGTCCCCTGCTGGTGGATCCAATCTTTGTGACATGACTGGATCCTGGAGTTCTGATTTCACCACTAAATTAAGCCTTTGATTGATTCCTAATCTAATGGCATTATTAGAGAGAAATAAGGAGATAGGCTGATGGTGGTGGCATGTGCCTTTAATCCCAGCACTCTGGAAGCAGGGAGATCTCTGAGTTCGAAGGCAACCTGGTCTACAGGACAGCCCGGGGCTACACAGAAAAACCCTGTCTCTTAAAAAAAAAGGGGGGGGGGGGGAGATGGAACTTAGCCAGAGAAAGTAGGTCATTGAGGGTGGGAGTGTCTTTGAAGGGTATCTTATCCCTACTCCTTCTGTTAATGTATGCCTGTATGTGTGTGCACATTCATGTGTGGCCAGATATGGATATGTGTATCCATTTTTTTGGTTGTTCTGAGACAGGTCTCTCAATGTCCTGGAACTCACCAAGTAGGCTAGGCTGGCTGACCAACCAGTTCCAGGAATCCAGTGTCTTTGCCCCCTCCCCCCTGAGTGCAGGTATTACAAACACACAACTATGCCCAACTTTTTGGCTTTGGCGATCCAACTCAGGTCCTTTATGCTTAGAAAGCAAGTACTTTACTGACCCCAGACCCTTAAAGATCCCATCCGGTGTCCTTCCTAGTATTTCACGATGAGTAACATTTCATCCGAGTTGGTGGCACACACCCGCAATCCTAGCACTCAGGAGGCTGAGGAGAATAAGTTCAGGGTAAGTCGGGGGTACATAGTAAAACCCTATATCCAGATAGAAAGATGGATGGGTGGGTGGGTGGGTGGGTGGGTGGGTGGGTGGATGGAAGAATGGATGGATGGATGGATGGATGGATGGATGGATGGATGGATGGATGGATGGATGGAAGAATAGATGGATGGATGGATACATAGATAGACAGATAGATAGACAGACAGACTTACTGAGATAAACAAAGATAGAAATGAAATAGAAATGGATATAGATCTAAATGCAGGGTGCGAGTGTGTTGTGTGTTGTGTTGTATATTTGTGTTGTGGTGTGTGTGTGCTGTGTATTTGTGTGTGTGTGGTGTGTACACGAGTGTGTTGTGTATTTATGTGTTGTGCGTGTTGTGTATTTGTGTGTGTTGTATATGTGCATGTGTGTGGTGTGTGCATGTGTTGTGTGTGTTGTGTATTTATGTGAGTGTGCTGTGTGTGTTGTGTATTTGTGTTATGGTGTGTGTGGTGTGTATTTGTGTGTGTGGTGTGTATGTTTTGTGTGTATGTTGTGTATTTGTGTATGTTGTGTGGTGTGTATTTGTGTGTGTGGTGTATTTGCATATGTGTGGTGTGTGTTTGTGTGTGTTATGTGTGTTTTGTGTGTGTGTGGTGTGTGTGTGTGTGTGTGTGTGTGTGTGTGTGTGTTGTGAGTGACGCTAACAATCAGAAGAACTGGAGAATGAACATGGCATCTTAATGAGAAGTCTGGCTCCTTACACTCACTCACCCTGCCTGCTCTGAAAGCTCTCATTCTGGGTGGCAGCCGCTGTGGGAGACTGGAAGCCCTGTGAATATTTGTACTCTGGAAATTATTTGTAGCTATCTTTGGGTCTTTTTTTTTTTTTTTTAAACTGTCCCATTTTCTTTCATCCCAATTTACACCAAATGTGCCCCATGGGTCTTCACAGGACAGTCAACAGATACAATAACATCCAACAGCCTACCCGGTGTCAAAACCCCAGGGACAGAAAAATTACTGAAGGCATCAAGAGGGATTGCCAACAGGGAATTGTCCAACCAAGCAGCATCCCAGCTGGGTGCAGGACAGAGAGCTTGCAGTCTGGATTCTAACTGTACTATGTCCTGTCTTGCTGGCCTGGGGCATTAGCTCCATGAACACATGGCTACAGCCCTTCTCCAAGCCTGACTGAGATCCCGGGATGCCCAAGTGCTGACATGCCACATGACGTTAGGGGGTATGAACATCGGTCACCATGAAGGGGCCTTGTGTGTTTGCATGACCATCCAGGACTTCTCCAAATATAGTACACCTGCCTTCCATGGAGAGTAATAGTCATTTTTGCAGGGTATTAGTTACTACTGCAAAGCTATGACAAAAAAAAAAAAAAAAAACACACACACACATGAAAATATCTTAAAACAAAAGAAAGGTTTGTGTTCACTCACAGTGCCTATTTTAGTCAAGAGTCCTCTAAAGACACATAGAATGAGAGAGAGAGAGAGAGAGAGAGAGAGAGAGAGAGAGAGAGAGAGAGAGAGAGAGAGATGTTGATTAGAATGGCTTATAGGCTGTATGTAGTCTGGGTGGTCCCACAATGGCTGTCTCCCAATGTAAAGAATCCAATAGACAATAGAAGCACAATCCACAGGACTGGATGTCAGTCCTCATCCGTTGCTGGAGTCCCAGTGGACTCCTAGAGAGCTACTGGTCTTCAGTCTATGTTAGAATCCTGATGAACTTGCCAATGAGAGTAAGGGCAAGCAGGCAAAGACCTTCTTCTCTTGTGTCCTTTTAGGCGGGGCTGCCACTAGAAGGAGTGGCCCAGACTTAGTGTGAGTCTTCCTGCTTCAAATAGTCGGATAATAAAAGCCCTCAAGCGGGTGCCCAGCAACTTGGGTTTTTTGTTTTTGTTTTTGTTTTTTTTTGTTTTTTTTGTTTTTTTTTGGTTTTTCGAGACAGGGTTTCTCTGTATAGCTCTGGCTGTCCTGGAACTCACTCTGTAGACCAGGCTGACCTCGAACTCAGAAATCCGCCTGTCTCTGCCTCCCAAGTGCTGGGATTAAAGGCGTGCACCACCACTGCCCGGCTGCAACTTGGGTTTTAATTGATTCCAGATGCAATCAAGTTAGCAGCCAAGGTGAGCCATCGCCATGTCAGAGGGGCTCAGTTCATCTTGACAGAAGCAGGTGGTAGACGTCCATCACGCCATGATGGACCAGGAAACAAAGGCGGGATGGGTAGCTTCTGGTAGTTTTCTTCTCTTCTTCCTTATTGTGTCTGGTCTCCAGTACTATAGGACAGTGATACCGTGTACTAGTTTCATTTCCGCAGCTGTGATTAAAAAAAAGATACCCTGACAACAACTTAGGGAAGAAGAGGTTTATATCAGCTCACAGTTTCCAGGTCACAGAGGCAGACACTTGAGACGCAGGTCACATCACATCCACAGTCAAGAGCTGAGACAAAAGGAATGCGTCCACACTTAGCTCTCAGCTCCTTCCCTACGGTCACACAGTCCAGGACCCAAACCTGGGCACTGAGCTATCTAATTTCAGACTGGGTCCTCCCACGTCAATTAACATAATCAAGACACGCCCCTCCACCCACCGGTGACGTACCCATAGGCCAACCAATCACTGAGCCTCTCTTCCCACGTGATAGGAGAGACTGGACTTCTGAAAGCTCTCCTCTGACTTTCAACAGGCTCACACGTGCGTAAGTGTGCGCGTGTAACAATCAATGAATAAATAGATATATTTTTTAATTTTAAAGAATATGGGGCTGGAGAGACGGCTGAGCATTAAAGAGTACTTGCGGCTCTTTGCAGAGAACCCAGGTTTGGTTCCTTAGCACCTATATCAGGAAGCTCACACCCATCTGTAACTTCAGTTCCAGGGCAAGACACCCTCTTCTGGCCTCCGTGAACACTGGAACACATATGGTAGACACATACATGGGGCTGGCACACATTCATACACATAAAATTAAACTTTAAAAAAAATGATTGGAAGCATTCCTCTCTTTAAAACAAAAGAAAACAAAAAATGGAAGGTCAGATGACTGGGAAAGAGAAATAGAACATTTTAGATCTCAATTGGGAGGTCCTTTTCTCCAAGGTGGACTCGAAGAAGTGAGGGGGGAGGGGAGACTCCAGCCTTGTCTCATATAGGAGGAGACACCAGCCACCTCTGCCTGCTGCTGCCGGGCCCATTAAAGATCTAATTTCTACTCACCTATAACTTTATTAGGCTCATCCAAGCTATTCATCAAAGAAGCCTGTCTGGAAAAGGGTGTATCGTGGCTTTTATTAAAATGTCCTCTCCAGGGCAACTGCGTTAGGTTTTATGGTCCTGCACAGAGATCTGTCTTGACAATGGGAGACTTCTCTCCATCATTCCAGTGAAATAGGTTATAGGAGGGTGCCTGGGATTCAGATATCTGAGATGCTGTATCCCCAAGTATGAACCTTAGTGTCTTCTTGTTGTTTTGATGGTTTAGGTTTATTTTATTTTTTTAAATTATGCGTATGTGGGAAGTATGTATACACGTAAGTGCAGGTGTCTGCAGAGGCCAGTAGAAGACATCAGATTCCCCTGGAGCTAAAGTTAAAGGTGATTGTGAGTCTCCTGTCATGGGTTTTGAACTTGGGTCCTCAGCAAGAGCAACACATAGTCTTAATCACCAAGACATCTCCCAACTTTAGAGCCTTAACCAGGTTTTTACCTCAACTCTAGGAGGTTAAAAAAAAAAAAAAATCCATCCTGTAGAATAGCTAGCCGACTTTCTGAGACTGTCCTAGTTTTCTTTCTGTTGCTGTGATAAAATACCCTGATGACAAGCAACTTAGGGAGGCAGGTCTTTGTTCCGCTTACAATTCCAAGTTATAGTTCATTGTTACAGGAAAGTCATAGAGGCAGGGGTTTGAGATGGCTGGTCATATCACATCCACAGTCGAGAGAAATCAATGTACCCATGTTACTGTTTGCTTGCTGCTGCTCAGCTAGCACTATTCACCCTTATATATAGTTCAGGTCCCAGCCTAGGGAATGGAGCCACCCACAATAGACTAGATCTTCTGACATCAATTAACAGTTAAGACAATCCCCAACAAGCCAACCTGATCTAGATATCTCCTTAGTTTAGGCCGACTTCTCAGATCATTCTGAACCATGGCAAGTGGCTTTTTAAAAAATGTGTATGTGTGCACACGTGCATGCATGCCTTCAAGGATAGGAAGCCAGACTCCCTAGGCCTGGAGTTATAAGCAGTTGTGAGTCAATTCACATGAACTGAACTCAGCACTGGACATGGATCCTCAATAGAAGCAGTACAATATCTTAAGAGCTGAGCCATCTCCCCAGCCCTGCAAGTTGACATTTAAGACCAACCATCCCAACGAGGTTCTTACCTCAGTTCTGAGAGTTTAGATGCAGGTTTTCATTCCATAAAACTTCCAACGGGGTCTCAAAAGTTACCACCTTCCCAAATTCGTGGCTGCTTTGCCCTTCAGCCATGCACTAGAGCCAGTGTGTATGTTTTGGAAATTGGTCTCTAGACGGAGCCTGGAGATTCAGAATAAGCAGGCTGCTGGAAGATCATGACAGGTGGACCTAGGGGCACAGGATTTGGCCAGATGTGAAAAACGATGAGGAAACAGATGTAAGAGCCTAGACTTGGTGACAGTTACTCACCAGTACAGAGGCACACAGAAAGGCCTGTCTGTCTGTACTTGCACAGAGACAGTAATCCCTTCCCCTAAGCTCATTCCAGTCCAAACAGCAAGGGAAGCCCCGCCTATAGAACATTTCAAGGGGTGTGTTCCACCCCAGCTATCTTGGGCTTCACAATTATCTGCCTGTCCCAGGGTTCATTTCCAAAGACTTGGTTATTGTTAATGATAATTACGGTATTGCTAAAGAGACGATAATGAACCCACAAACATCTGGAGATGGAGCAGCCTCCTGCCTTGGGGCCTGGTGTACAGAGTAAATGAATCAAATCTCCTAATTAATAACACTGGATGCCAGACATGGTAGTGCAAGCTTGTAATCATAGTGCCTAAGAGGTAAAGGCAGGAGTTCAAGGCTGCCTTCAACTACATGATGAGTTCAAGACCAGCCTGGGCTACGAAAGACCTTAGAAAAACAAAAGCCAGGCTGAATTCAGAGTTGGTTCAGCTGTTAAATCTTGTTCTGCTCCTGCAGAGGACCTGAGTTTGGCTCCCCGCACCCACATCAGACGGCTCTCAACCATCTTTCAATCCAGCTCCAGGGACATCCAATCCCTCTGGTCTCCATGGGAACATGCACTGAGGTGCACATAACCACACACAAACACACATACATATAATTATAAATAAATAAATCTTGGGACTGGAGCAATGGCTCGGTGGTTAAAAGCCCAGGATTCTCTTCCAGAGGAACTAGGTTCAGTTCCCAGAACTCACATGGAGACTCGCTCACAACTGTCTGTAACTCCAGCTCCAGAGGTTTGGACAGCCTCTTCTGGCCTCTGTGGGTACCAGACATGTACATGATGCACTGACATACTTGAAGGCAAAACATCATACACAATTTTAAAAAAATAAATCCTAACATGTGTGTGCGTGTGTGTGTGAGAGAGAGAGATGTCAACTTGTGTATGTGTGTGTTCACGACTGTGAACACCAAAGGTTGTTATCCAGAATCATTCTCTATCTCCTGTTCATCTTAGTCATTGAGGCAAGGTCTCTCAATCAAACCCAGAGCTCATCAATATGGCTAGTCCCTAGTCTCTCTGGCCAGCTTGCTCTGGGCATCTTCTATCTTCACCTTTTGAGCCTGGAACTCCAACCCACCTGACATTTATGTGGGCCCTGGGGATCTGAACTCAGGTCCACATGTTTGTGGGAGAAGGGTTTTTAACTGAGACATCTCCCCAGCCCCTCCACCTTATTTTTTGAGAGTCTCTCTGAACTTCGAGCTCACTGATTTGTGTAGACCTGCCACCTGACTTTTCTGCCCTTCTTTAACAGAGCCTTCTGTCCCTGGCATAGCGTTTCTGTCCTGTGCCTGCTTGATCACTCTTCAGGAAGGTAAGTTCTCCCAAAAAGGAGCTTTTGGAATCCCTCTCGCTGAGGTGACGGGTGATGTGTGTGGGTGTGTAGGTGTGGAGGGGAATATATATATATATAATAGCTTCTCTTTCTCCCTTTGGCATTCTGAATATAAGGCTTGAGGGTTTGTTGTTGGTGGTTGTTTTTGTTTTTGTTTTTTTCATCAAAAAGGCCACACAGAATGAGCTTAGCTTTTCCTCTGGCGCCAAACTGCCAGCTCACCTTTTAAGAAGCCCACACCTCGGTGGAGGACCCTCAGATCTCTTTGTCCCCAGGCTGAGGATCAGTCGGCTGTGAGTCAGGCATAAGGCTGAGTCGGCACTACTGTCCTGAGCTGCACCCTGTCTTCCCGAGCTGTGTGTGAGGGAATAAGCCGAGGACATCCTTCATTTGTTAAGCAAGCATATTCTAAATACCTGCTGGGTGCCAGGCACCAGGCCGAGACCTCTTGTAGATGCCATCTGTGATAGTTAACATTATTGTCAACTTAACACAGCCTAGAGTCACCTGGAAAGAGAGTCTCAGTGAGGGGTTATCGAGTTCAAATTTTCAGATTGGCCTGTGGACGTAACTCTGGGAATTGTCTTAATTGAGTTAATTGATTTGGGAAGACTCAGCCCACCATGGACAGAACCACTCTCTGGGTTGGGGAGGGGGTGCTCGGAACTATATGAGAGAGGAGAAATTGGGCCAAACACATGCAAACATTCACGCCTCTCTGGTCTGGACTGTGAATGTCATCCAGTGTCATGTGACCAGATGTCTGAAGTCCCTTGCTCGACTTCCCCACAGTGATGGAATGTAATCTGGAATCCTAAGCCATACTAAACCAGACATCTCTTCTACCCCTAAATTGCTTTTGGTTAGAGTATTTTATCATAGCAACAGAAATGAAACTAGGAAAACATATTACATAATTCCCCTGCCAATGTTGGGAGGGTGAGGCCCACGTGTCCAGCCTATAAATAAGGAATCCGAGGCTCCAGGAGACCTTAGTCTCTTTGTCAGTTTCACCTAGCTGGTACATAAGAATAAGTCTTTGACTGTGGAGACCTGCCATCCAAGCTCTTGGGAAGAAGAGGCAAGGGGATTTGGTGTTTAGGTCAGCCTACGATATGGAATGAGTTTGAGACCAGACTGGGCTACAGGAGACTATCTCAAAACAAAACAAGCAAGAGCAGGTAAGATGGCTCAGCTACTACAATCACTTACCACCAAGACGGACGACCTCAGTTCAATCCCTAGAACCATGGCAGAAGCAGAGAACCAATCCCCAAAAGTTTTCTAGATTAGTGAACCTATGAATTCATTGAAGGCTTTCTTACAGTAGTAGCATGGATGGGGATGACTTACAGGAGTGACCCCCAAAAGACCTCTGAAAAAGTCCAGACCCAAGAGAGATACTCTCAAAAGCTTCAAGATGGAGTCTCCCATTCAATTTACTTTCTTACGGGGAGTGGTGGGGTGGTGGTGGGACACACCTTTAATCCCAGCATTTGGTAGGCAGAGGCAGGCAGATCTCTGAGTTCAGGACCAGACTAGTCTATAAAGTGAATTATAGGACAGCCAGGGATACACAGAGAAACCTGTCTCAGGAAAACAAAAAAAACAAAAAACAAAAACAAACAAAACCAGTTCAACTTTCTACCTCCTGTACACTCCAGTGTCTCTCAGGACGTCCTCGGCTCAGAGGGCTGCTCCAGAGGGAGGGACTGGCTGAAATCTCAAGTGAGAATCTAAAGACCCTCCCTCCTCCATCTTCCATAAGGGGACTCAAGAGGCCTGACCTTGTGAGGGTTCCCTGCAGGTAAGCACAGTCGGTCTGATCTCTAGATGGACTTTTTTGACACCCCAAGCCTAGGATAACTTCATTTGGAGATCCTCAATCCCATCTGTACAGACCCCGTTTCCCAGAAAGGCTATCTTTTTTAAACTTTCACAAGTTTTTATTTGTTTATTGGTAGCCATGGTGGCCAAGGGGGCTGCACGCCACAGCAGCCAGGTAGCAGTCACAGGACAACTTGCAGAAGTCCCTGTAGGTTCGGAAGACTGACTGGGTCCTCCAGCTTGGCAGTAGGCGCCTTCACCCAGAGCCATCCTCCTGGCTCCTGAGTTTCAGAAGGGCCAGTTTTCCACACTCTTTCTCCTAACAGAATTCCAAATTTTACCAGAACCTGAATTAAGAGATCTTTGAGAACCAGGCACCTTGCTGGGCTCTAGAACTACAACTGCCAGTCACTCCCTGGAGGCCATTTCTCTTGCTGAGAACCATGTAAATGTGGAGGGACAGTTCAAAAGATACATGGTTTTTGTGACCCTTCTCCACCCCGATTCTCCACCCTGCAGCCAGAGGCTCTGGTCTTGCCAGACACAGCCTATTCTAGAAAATAATCCACTCGAGCTATGGTGCATCCTACCTGTTCTGGATTGGGTTCCATCTCCCTTGGAGCCAGGCCCTGGCTTCCACAGCCTGTGTGCTCAGGGGGCTGTCATATTGATGAAAATACCAGGGAACCATCTGCAGGGTTCCTCCTCTCTCGGGCTTCTCTGGAGCCTGAAATAAACGAGAAAGCGATGCTCCTGGCAGGGTCTGCTGAGGAGTTTCACGACAGGAATAAAAATTGGCTGCAGTAGCAGAGAAATCCTGGAAGGGAGAGGGATTTCTAGGCTAGCACACCTCTAGGAAAGAACGTGGGGGCTGTCCCCCACGTCTTCACGGGCCTGCTGCGCGCATGCGTATGGGAGCGTACATGCCAACACAGACAAGTATGAGCATGAATTTGAGGAACCCAGCAGACACCCCCATCCTACTGTTCACAGCCCCATCTATAGCGTTCAAGCCCCCCTAACATCTGGAGTCACCTTGTGCTGATATATTTCTACCAAACTGGGCTCGGCACCCATCCAGAGCCTGGGAGAGAAGCCAGGTTCTCCCTGCTTCCCTGGGGATTCTTTGGAAGCTGACATGGCTCCAGGCCCACCTGGCAGCATGTTCTGGCTTCCCCTGTCTCCTCCATCTGCTCTGTGATGTGCCGTGACCTCAAGCCAGCCGGTCCCTCCTCAGCCAGATGTCACATCCACAGAGTAACAGACCCAAATCAGCTGACGGGTAGCTTTTCCCAGGCTCTGTCATAGCCTTGACTGTAGTCAGACGGGGAAAGCCTCGACTCTAGATATCCCTCCACCAACCCTGCCTCTGGGCTCTGCTTCCTGACCCCTTCTCCTCCCATCAGAATCTGGCCTCAGTCGAGGCTCCTTTACCTAGAAGAACTTTGCTTAATGACCCAAGTGATGCCGGCTCTCAGGAGTTAGAGGCAAAAAGATCAGAAATTTCAGGCCATCCCTTGTTACAGGAACGCTGTCTCAAAATAACAAAATGCATGGCCTATCAAGGATTTGATAGTCTCTTCTCGCCGCCTATCTCACCTCAGACGGGATCTCCCAGGTCACATCCCAAAGGGCAGTAGATCTCTGGACCCTTCGAGAAACATAAGCCCAACAGCCCCACCAGGATTTGCCTGGGAAGCACTAGCCTTAAGGTGAACTGGCAAGAATCCGGGAATTTACAAGCTAAGACCTGCATATCTGAAACCCCCAGTCTCCAGTGAAGAAAAACCTAGGCCAGAAAGTACTGCCCTTGCCTGAGTCAATACCACAAGTCGATGAATTTGTTGTTTTTATGTTTCTGTTTGGAGACCTGGTCTCTATATAGCCCAAATTGACGTCAATTTTCTGGTCCTCCTGCCCCCACCTTCCGAGGACTGAGATGCTCAGTATACCCCACCACCCTCTGTTTATAGGTTGCTAAGGAACCAACCTAGGGCTTTATGCTTACTAGGTAAGCACCTTACCGTCTAAGCCACATCCCAGCCTTCCCATTCCCAGTCAATGGTTCTGGAAGACCAGGGTCTATATAAGCTGAGGTCTTCATCCCATCCCATGAGACCAACAGAGCTATGAGTGGGGGACCCTTCACATCTCAGAGTCCTGCATGGACAAGAGCTGCAAATTCACATCGCGGAAAAATGCCTCCCCTACCACCTCGTCGCTCATTTTGAGTTTGAGAACACTGGACCATGAGATGGGCAGATCTGAGTACCTTCCTGTCCCCTCTCTCCACTGCGACCTGCAAACTATGGTGTGGTCCTGTCCTCCTCCCCATCACAAGAAGCATCTCTGCTAAAACCACAGTACCCTTATGAACAGAACATTTGTTCCCTCTCCCAGAACTCCCATGCTAGAGACCTAACCCTCAGTGGACCTGCAGTCAATAAGGGGGTGTAAGCAAGGGTAAATAAAGTCCCCAGTAGGGTCCTGATCTTCGGTTTGATTCCCAGCACCTACATTGCAGATCACAACCACCTATAATCCCAGTTCCAGAGGATTCAGAGCCTTCTCACCTCCAAAAGCACACACCAGGCAAAATGCTCACACACATAAAATAAGTATATCTTTAAAAAAAATAAATAAATTAAGTTTGTCTGGTGGTGGTGACCGATGCCTTTAATCCCAGCACTCGGGAGGCAGAGGCAGGCAGATCTCTTAAGTCTGAGGCCAGCCTGGTCTACAGAGTGAGTTCCAAGACAGCCAAAGTTATACACAGAGAAACCCTGTCTCAAAAAAAAGTAAGCTTTCAAAAACAGTGTAGTGGAACAGTCATGAAATTAATTTGATGGGTCTCACTTAACATCTCTGTGTATTTGTGCTCACGTGCGTATATGCGTTTTATGTGGGAAGATACACACGTGTATGAGACTAGAGATCAACCTCAAGTGTCATTCCTGAAAGTTACCTGCCTTGTTTGGGGGGACAGTATTTCTCTCTAGCTGGGAGTTGGTTGATTCAGCTTGGCTGGCTGGCCAGCAAGTCCCACGGTCCACCTGTCTCTGCCACCCCAGGGCTAGGATCACAAGAGTGTGCCACCACACCTGGCTTTTTACATAAATGTCAGGGATGGAATTCTTGTGTTTACACAGCAAGTATTTACCCCTATGCTGTCTCCCCAGCCCCACAACCAATATTATTTTAAAGACTTATTAGTGTGCCGGGCAGTGGTGGCGCACGCCTTTAATCCCAGCACTTGGGAGGCAGAGGCAGGTGGATTTCTGAGTTCGAGGCCAGCCTGCTGGTCTACAGAATGAGTTCCAGGACAGCCAGAGCTACACAGAGAAAACCGGTCTCGAAAAACCAAAAAAAAAAAAAAAAAAGAGATTGTGTGTGTGTGTGTGTGTGTGTGTGTGTGTGTGTGACAAGTGTGCAGGTGCCTACAGTGGCCAAAAGAGGGCATGAGATCCCAGGAGCTACAGTCACAAGCAGTTGGGTGCTGGGAAGCCATCTCAGACCCTCTTTAAGAGCAGCAAATGCTCTTAAGGGCAGAGCCATCTCTCCAGCCCCAACATTTTTAAGAAGAAAGACTAGAACACACCAGACTGTGTTGCCTGTGATTATATAATTGATAGTTTATAAAACCTTCTCTGGGTGTTTGTGTGCTTGCACACGCACACACATGTGAATCTGAATGTCGATGAACTTCTCACTACAAGGTCATGACCCAAGGAGCTGGAAGGTCACTTCTCATGGTTGCTTTGACCATGGACTTTGCTGCCAGATTACAGGATTCTGGCTCTGCCACTGACTGGCTGTGTGACTGTGAGCAGCTTCCTAGGCGTCTCTGTGCCTCAATTCCCTCCTTCATCTTTAAAGCTAGTGACCACATCTTAGGGTTGGCATGCAGACTCGGTGAGCCAAAGCTTATATAGCACTGCAAATGGCGCCTCGGCTATCTCTACTGCTCTCTTTAGGTTTTCAATTATTTACTGGAGATGGGCCTCTTACTACCCATCCCAGGCTGAACTCACAGTCCTCAGATCTCCTCAAGTGCTAGGATCAGAAGTGTGTGCCACCACAGTTGACTACGAAACTCAACTTGGAAAAAAAAATTGAATATTTCTTTTTTTTTTTTATGTGTATGGATGTTTTGCCTGTGTGTACGTATGTGCACAACAAATGTACCTTTAGAAGCCAGAAGAGGGCATCAGACCCCCTGGGTCTGGAGTTACAGGCGGTTGTGAGTCTTCATGTGGGTGCCGGGAGTTAAACGCAGGGCCTCTGCATGAGTAGCCAGT
>CM052721.1:7764515-7784554 GCA_028551405.1 Uromys caudimaculatus | reverse complement strand
TTTTTTTTTTTTTTTTGAGACAGGGTTTCTCTGTGTAGCCCTGGCTGTCCTGGAACTCACTCTTCAGACCAGCTGGCCTCAAACTCAGAAATCCGCCTGCCTCTGCCTCCCAAGCGCTGGGATTAAAGGCGTGCACCACCACTGCCCGACCCTCTTCTCTGTTTTAATGTCTAAGATAATAGTCTCACTATGTTGCCCTGGCTAAGCTGTGCCTCCGAAGTGCAGGGGTTGGAGTCATGAGCCAACCACCCCTGGCCCCATTTCATTCATTAAAATCACATTTTAAAATGAATATCTGGTTCCTCCATTGGAAGAATTATGTTTGAAACAACTTGGGTTAGGGTGTGTGCTTTCTGAGCTGTGCATCCTGTGGAGTCTAACACAGATCGAGCTGCAGCCTACTGTAAGGAGAGAGCGCACCAGACGGCAGAGGCGCGGCCTTAAGGAAGTGAAAGCAAACCGTCCGTTAATAAGTTTTACATTGAGGGTTAGCAAGATGGCTCAGGAGGCGAAGGCGATTGCTGCCAAACCTGATGACCTGAGTTCAATCCCCAGGTCCTACCAGATGGAGAAAAAGAACCCACCTTCTCAAGTTGTCTTCTGACCTACACACGGGCACCATGGTGCACGCATGCGCGCACGCGCACACACATTAATTAATTAATTAATGTAGTAAAATACTTGGAAAAAGTGAAAGATCAAATTATAGCCAGGCTTGGTGATATAATTCTGTAATGCCAGCACTCAGTCGATGAGTAGACAATGAACTTGAGAGGTCTGAAGATTTCAGGGGCTTAGAGCTATTTGAACTTCTTCCCGAATAATGCGGAGTCACAGAAGATAGCTGAACTGAGCAAAGGCAGGGTCAGCCATCAATACTTAGAAGGACTCCTCAGGCAGCTTCAGAGAGAATGGATTTGATTCACAGGGAACCTGTAGCCCACACATTGCCAGTACCCTGCTCAGAGCCTGGTCTGTGAAGGAGAGAGTCAGTACACCGGCTGGTTATAGGTGAGGTGACTACAGGACAGGGGACAGTGAAACGGCAGAAGCCAGAGAAGAAAGACCTAAGACTGGGGTGTGGCTCAGTGGTACAGCCCCTGCCTAGAATCCCCCAGTGAGGGGCTGGTGCGTGGCTCAGTGGTACAGCCCCTGCCTAGAATCCCCCAGTGAGGGGTTAGGGTGTGGCTCAGTGGTAGAGTCCCTGCCTAGAATCCCCCAGTGAGGGGCTGGGGTGTGGCTCAGTGGTAGAGCCCCTGCCTAGAATCCCCCAGGGAGGGGCTTGGGGCAGGGCTGGGGGAAAGAGAAGCAATGGCTGTGCCTAGGACTCAGGGTGTCTCTGAAGCGGTGGTTCTCACATACATGGTAAGCAACGGGGGTTTAGCCACAATGCTCATTCTCAATGTCTCAACAGGAGGAGACAACAGTAACAGAGAGAGAGAGAGAGAGAGAGAGAGAGAGAGAGAGAGAGAGAGAGAGATGCACAATTCTTTTCAGGAAATTGGAAGGGCAGGCCAGTGTACATGAGTCTCCGTGCCCAGTGTTATCATTCTGTTCCCCATGATACTGGAGATGGAAGCCAGGGCTTCCCACAGGCCAACAAGTTCTTTACCACTGACCTACAAACCTGGCCTTGGTTCTTGTTCTTTATTTTGAGATGCTCAACTCTGTAGCCCAAGCTGGACCTGAACTCATTCCGTAGTCAACAACAGTCTTCGACTTGTGGTCTTTTTGTCTCAGCCTCACAGACAGCTGGGATTACAGACCTGTTCTTGTTACCTGTCTGTTCTGTCTATCTATTTATCTATCTATCTACCTATCTGCTGTGGGAGGTGCATTCTCAGAGGTCTGAAGACAACTTTCAAGAGTCAGTTCTCTCCTTCCTTGGGTCCCAGGGATTGAACTTGGGTCACCAGGCCTGGCTGCATGCTCTTTTACCCACAGAGCCATCTCACTGGCCTTTATTCATTATCAATGGTTAGCTTCAAAAGCGTTCGCAAAACGACAGGCTCAGAGAAGTGGAATGACTGCCCTAGCTTTGCAAAGCACGCCTTGTTCCCTAGGCCACCGCCCACCTGGCTCCACCGCCCTCCCTCCCCTCCCTCCCCCCTCCCTTCCCCTTCCTCCCCCCTCCCTCCCCCTCCCTCCTCCCTCTCTCCTCCCTGCCTGCCCTACCCCTCCCATCCTCCCGTTTTGTCTTTAATGAGCCGGGTTCTTTGATAATAGCAGCGGGCCTTTTATGAACTAAATAAACTAAAGCTGAGGTTTTTTCCCCCCCCCTTTCACAAAAGACCTCATTGAATAAGCAATGGGCTTTTCTGCAACTATTTTTAAAGATGAAGCTGCAAGCGAGGCAATGTGGAAAGTCACGGAGAGCCAGTCCGCTCCTGAAGGTCACCCGGAACTCAGGAATAAGAAGAGCCAGTGTTGGTGGCTACCCTGTGGATTCCATGTACTGGGCCTCATTACAGCCGTTCCCACCATCACTTCGTCACTTGGAACAGCCATGGTGGTAGCGTCCCTCCACCTTCTACAGCATCTCCAGCCTGGTCTCTTGGATCCCAAAATTTTGTGATATCTAGACATTGGTCTCCTTGTTGGCCCTGTCCCCCAGACGTTGCACTTAACTTCACAGAGCACCAAACTGGGGCCACCATTCCCACAAGCAAAGCTTTCCCTGGTTCATTCCAACATCTCATCGTTAGCTGCTTTTTATTTGACCTGTACGTGTGCCTATGTGGGAGTATGTGCGTGTGACCGCAGTGCTCATAGAGGCCAGAAGAGGGCGCTGGAGTAGAGGAGGACCTGGATGTGAGTCCTCTATCAGAACAGCAAGTGCTCTTAGCTGCAGAGCCATCTCCTCATCCCCCAATTCTCAACTACGTCTTAGGCCTCATCTTTAGGGAAACTGAGGCCCAGGGAGGTCCACATGGCTATGATTAGCCAAGATAATGACAATCAAACCTGGGGTTCTCTGCTTCATTATGCCTCTGGCTTTCAACAGTGCTCCCTAGCCCTCTATAAGTAACTTGGAAGGTTCTAGATCTTTGAAGACTTGTCTGGGCCATGCTGGTAGCTGAGTTTTTACTCAGAACTGGGTGGAGCATTCTTACTTGCTGTATAAGGGTTGCCTCAGTCCTCTGATCTGTAGATTGGGTTGATACTAACAACAGTGACATTAATGTTTCCCAGGTCCTCAGCTCATAGCTCAAAGAGTCACTAAAGGGAGTCTTTGGGGACTGTCCAAGGTCACAGGGCTCACATGGGTGTGAGCCCAGGCAGCCTGCTGGCCTTAGTTACATGATTGTTAAGAGCACATTTTTTATTATAACATTTGTTTATTTGTGTGTCCGTGCTGTGGCACACATGGGCTACAGCACCCATGTAGATGTCCAAGAACAGCTTGCAGGAGTGGATTCTCTCCTTCCACCATGTGGGGGGTTGAACTCAGGTCACTAGACTTGGTAACAAGTGCCTTTACCTGCTGAGCCATCTCACTGGCCCTTGAACCTGGATTAAAAAAAAAAAAAAAAAATTCTTGTGGGCTGGCCTGCAAGCAGGTTAGAGCCAATGACTTCCTCTGTCCCTCTCACCTTAGTGTTAAAATAACTTTTATTATACTTTGGTTTGGTTTTAATTTACTCTGTGTGGGCTGGAGAGATGGCTCAGCGTTTAAGAGCACTGACTGCTCTTCCAGAGGTCCTGAGTTCAATTCCCAGCATCCACATGGTGGCTCACAACCATCCGTACTGGGATCTGATGCCCTCTTCTGGTGTGTCTGAAGACACCGACAGTGTGCTCACATACATAAAATAAATAAATAAATCTTAATTTACTCCGTGTGTGTGTGTGTGTGTGTGTGTGTGTGTGTGTGTGTGTGAATATGCGTGCCATGGTATAGTTGTGACACCTGTGAGAGTCTGTTCTCTCCTTATACCATGTGGGTACAGAACTCAGGTTGTCTGACAGCCAGCACCTTTATCTAGTTAGGCTATCCAGCCTGTTCCACCTTATCCTTATTTATCTCTCATTGAACCTGCAGCTGAAGCTTACAGTCACGGCTAGGCAGATTGGAAAGAGAGCCCCCACCCCCTAGAGTTTTACACGGGTCCTGGGGATCCAAACTCTGGTTCTCAACAGAGCCATCTTCCCAGCCCTTGAATCTGCTATTTCCACTGGAAGGTCCAGAAGGCTTAGAGCCTCTATCCCTCCTTTGGAGCCTTGATGCCCCCTGGTGGTCACTGAAGACTCTGCACTCTTCCTGCAGCAGTTTCCACCTGATTCCTCCCGGCACAGGTGGGCCTTAGGCAGGGGGGTTTTATGTTGTCCTAAAGAGTAGCAGTGGGGAAGCCCCCCAGGACGATGTCGAGGAATCTAGGGTTGAATCTCAGCTGTGCCATCCCCAGCTCTGTCGCTTTGGTGAAATATATAGGTAGGCAAAATAAATGAATGAATGAATGAATAAGTAGTAATATAATAATAACTACTGAAAAATTTATGTCTTTTAATGCAATACCTGTGTCTCAGGCAGAGAGAGGGGCAACTGTGTTGAGTGCCCTCTGTGTCTTTGGATCAGAGAATCCCTCCTTCCTGGCATGTGTCTAGAATGTGAAAGGGCTCCCCCTGGGTAGCCGTGGAGTGGGAGAAAGTGAGTGGGCGACTGTTCGAACACACCCAGAAGGTCACAGAGCCGCTGCCTCTGGGTTGCTAAGACCCCTGAGCTTTTGGAATTGTTCCAGGAGGAAGGAAGATGTTCTGGAGGACATTCTGCCCTCCTCCCATTCAGTTATTAAACTCTTGAAACAATGGACTCCCAAGACCTGGGACTTTCCACCACGAATGTCATGCTAGGGAAAGGACAAACTGAGGCTGGGTGCCAGGCAGGGCTTGTCTCTCGGGAAGAGATTTCACACAGTCAGACCACAGGCAGGGCTTGTCTCTCGGGAAGAGATTTCTTTTGTTTTTTTGTTTTTTTGTTTTTTTTGTTTTTTTGTTTTTCCGAGACAGGGTTTCTCTGTGTAGCCCTGGCTGTCCTGGAACTCACTCTGTAGACCAGGCTGGCCTCGAACTCAGAAATCCCCCTGTCTCTGCCTCCCAAGCGCTGGGATTAAAGGCGTGCGCCACCACTGCCCAGCTCGGGAAGAGATTTCACACAGTCAGACCACCAGGCAGGGCTTGTCTCTCGGGAACAGATTTCACACAGTCAGACCACCAGGCAGGGCTTGTCTCTCGGGAAGTGACTTCACACAGTCAGACCACCTTGCAGGAAAGACTGAAGTTGAAACAATGACAGAGCGGGGATGGGCATGGCCACACCTTAGCCATGGTTGCTTAGCTATTCATACCTCTTTTAAACTAAATTCTGTCAGTGCCCCAGAGGTTAGCTTGGGAGGTCACTATTGTTAGTACGACCACTTTGAATAAATCAATCTTCCCCCACCCCTACTCCCTCACCTCCCCTCTTTTAAAAGACAGGGTCTCACTACGTAGCTCAGGCTAGCCTGGAATGCTATGCCTCTCAGGTCTTGGGATTAAAGGTGTGTGCCACCAAGCCCTGCTGTTTGTTATTGTTGTTTGTTTGTTTGTTTTGTGTACCTTTAAATGTCTTATGGAGACACGGGCCGCCGAGCCTGGCTTGTTAAGGTTTGCCAGGGGCCAGACCCTGACCCTAACAATTCTGGTAACAAGAAACCCCTTTGTCCCCACACCTTGGGGACCCCTGTGTCCCCAGTTCCTTGGGCGTGGAAAAGGCCATCAGGCACCCCAAGCCACCTGCTGGTCTCTTGAAACTTGATTCATCCTGTGATCTCTCGAGCAACAGCTAGAAACAAATCCCGCTTCATGCTTTTACCAAAGAATAATCGCCAAAGCCCTAGGCCCTATGGGAAAAAAAAGGGGCGGTCATCACCGGGCCAGCCTCTCACTGTGGGGGCTGGCCTGCCGCTCAGAGGTTAGACCCACACGTGGTATAAGATTTGTTTTGTTACATATACTTATTTATTTGTTGTCAGGGAAGCACATAGACGGGAGGTCGGAGTTTAACTTTTGGGAGTAGGATCTAAAGAACTAGCCTTTACGCTTAAAAGCCATCTCACAGTAAAGTCAAACCTGGATTCCTGTTTATGATTAAATTTCTGTTTCTTTAGGATTGTGCTATGCTCCACCTGTAACCTTAACGACAAAGGCTTCCGTTCTGCCTGTTCCAGGAATGGCAATCATGTCTTTGTTTCAAAAAGTTGTTTATAACCATCTGGAAACCCTACCTTTGTTTCAAAAGGTTCTTTGCCCACCATGACTACCTTCTACTACCGTTGTGGTTACTTTGTTTTGATCACCCATCATGTTCTGCTCCGTAACCCCACCTATTCTCCATCACTTGAAAACCCCCTACCCCGACTTCTTGAACACAGCCTTAGGGGGAAGCAGCCCATGTATGCGAATTTTAAAAAAGCTTGTCTTAAAATAATTTGGCCTGATGATTTGAGTGGGTGGTCTTTCTCCCCCCATCTTGAGACTCATTGGATTCGTGTACAGGATATAGTCCAATGGCTGCCTCACACTAGAGAAGCAGAGAAACCTGTATTGCAGTCATTCAGTCCACGGGCCTAGATGTCTCAACAGTGTCAGTCTGGGGCTGAAGGCCTGGACCAGGGGTTCTCAACCTTCCTAATGCTTCCACCCTTTAATACAGGTCCTCATGGTATGGTGTCCCCAACCATAAAATTATGTTGTCACCACTCCATAACTGTAATTTTGCTTCTGTTATGAAACATAATGTAAATATCTGATATGCCGGATATCTGATATGGGACCTCTGGGAAAGGCTCATCTGAGCCCCCAAAGGGGTCGAGACCCATAGGTTGAGAACCACTCGCCTAGAGGATTCCTGGGGAGCTGCTGCTCTCTTCAGTCTATGTTGGAATCCAGAAGAAGTTGGTTTTGATACAGGTTGTACAGGCTGGTTTTGTGTGTCAATTTGACACAAGCTGGAGTTATCACAGAGAAAGGAGCTTCAGGTGAGGAAATGCCTCCATGAGATCCAGCTGTAAGGCATTTTCTCAATTAGTGATCAAGGGGGGGAGGGCCCCTTGTGGGTGGTGCCATCCCTGGGCTGGTAGTCTTGGGTTCTATAAGAAAGCAGGCTGAGCAAGCCAGGAGAAGCAAGCAAGCCAGTAAGGAACATCCCTCTATGGCCTCTGCATCAGCTCCTGCTTCCTGACCTGCTTGAGTTCCAGTCCTGACTTCCTTTGGTGATGAACAGCAGCGTGGAAGTGTAAGCCGAATAAACCCTTTCCTCCCCAACTTGCTTCTTGGTCATGATGTTTGTGCAGGAATGGAACTCCTGACTAAGACACCGGTGAAGGATGGGCTCTCCTGCTTCAAATACTCTGGTCAAGAAAATCCCTCCCATAAGTGCCCAGCAGCTTGGGGTGTAGTTGATTCCAGGGGTAGTCAAGTTGACAGCCAGGACGAGCCACCACACAGTCAGGAGAACGGTTGCTGGCTGTCTTGTTCTCAAACTCAAGGTCCCCAACTTTTCTTAGCCCAGGTCTACCTTGGGGTTGTGTTGGGGGGAACTTCCACAGTGGACTGGGTCTTCCCATATGGATTGACAATTATGACAGTCCCATGCAGTTATGCCCAGAGGCCAATCTGATTCAATCCCCACCCAATCCGACTCCTTCAGATAATGGCTGGGCTATGTCAAGTTGACAGCTGACCATTAACCATGGTTGCACCTTCAGTGTGGGAATCAGGGGCACTTCCAGAGTGAATAAGAGGTAGGCTCTAACACCAAATGATGTGTTTTGCACAGGGCTGCACCTTAGGAATTAGGTGTCCCTCAAGACCCAGATTTACGGGGGTTTTTTTGCTTTTAATTTTTTCCATTTTCATGGGTGTTCATATATGTATTTTTTTTTACATGCGTGTGGCCATCTACACATCCGACATTACATCCGATGTCCAGAATCATCCTCACCAATATGAGTAGTCTCACTAGCTATCTTGCTCTGGGGATTCTGTCTGACTTCTGAGGCTGGAATCACAGGCAGGTGCCACAGACACCCAGCCTTTCTGTGGGTTCTGGGGAGCCCAACTCCGTCCTCACCCGGGCCAGGCGAGTGCTGTAACCACTGAGCCATCTCCCTAGTTCTCATTTGCTTTTCTGAGTTTCACCCATCCCAGGCTGACATCAAAGTCACTATGTCACTGAGAATGACCTTGTTGTATTCTTGCTCCTCCTGCCTCCATGTCTGGCGTGCAGGAATAACAGGTGTGCTCCACCATGCCTGGCTTATGGGGTGCTGCTGATCAACTGGGCCACCTCAAACTCAGTTGGAATATCAACTGAATTATCCCAAGACACATGGGTTCAAAAACCAACCTTAGACCGAAGGAGGCCATTGGGAAGCGATGTCGTCGTCGATAGGGAAAGGAAGACAGTTGGCAGTCCTTGGGTTATTGGAGCAAGGGGGCATTCCATGTCTTTCTCATTTGCTTTCTAGCATGAAAAAGCCATCCACCCTATGCATTTCCCACCATGGGTATCTGGCACTCCACCAGAGACCCAAAGCAAGACTGCACACCCAGTCTTGGGTGGGAGTCTCCAAAACTCAGTCGAGGAAACCTTAACTCAATGTTGGATCCTGGGAATTTAGATTAGCACTGAAGGTTCAGGCAGTTGTTGGAGATCTGAACTGATCGATAGTCTGAGAAACAATGTGGCCGCAGATAACCCAGGCTATCTATGAAGGAAGTTCATCCCCTGCCAGTCTGTCCTTCTGTGACTTCTTGCAAAGGCTTGTAGCACCCCCTGGTGTCCATTACTGGAATTGCTGGAATTTCATAGCAGAATCAAGGGGTGAGATGTTTGGTAAGGAGAAGACTCCAGCTCAGAGGATAGGTTTGGGGTAGACTGGAATCTAGTTCTGGATACAGAAGACGTGAGGAGTCAAAGAGCAAGCCAAACACAGATAGGCTCACCATGGTCTCAGAATGTAGTCTGGGCTGTACACAAATATTGGGGGTCACTTCTATGGAAAGTGTGTTTTATTATCAACTTGACACAAGCTAGAATCATCTGAGAAGAGGGAGCCACATTGGAAAAAATTCCTCCCTAAGATCTAGCTGCAGACATGTCTATAGGGTATTTTCTTAATTAGTGATTGATAATGGAGGGCCCAGCCCATTGTGGGTGGTGTCATCCCTGGGCTGGTGGTCCTATAGCAGGCTGAGCAAGCCATGAGGAGCAAGCCGGGAAGCAGCATCCCTCCATGGTCTCTGCCTCAGCTCCAGCCTCCAGGTTCCTGCCCTGCTTGAGTTTCTGCCCTCATGGCGTTTGAGGATGGACTGTTATATGGAATTGTGAGCGAAATAAAGCCTTTCCTCCCCAAGTTGCTTTGGACCACGGCATTTCGTCATAGCAATCAGCAAACCCTGACTAAGGCAGAAAGTAAACCACACTGCCCAGTGGGCTTTCTGTGAAGAGCGTCTTCCAGAACAGAAAATGCAGAATGAAGGTGAAAACTTGGGGTTCCAAAAGAGGAGCAAGACAGAAGTCAGAATATCTCTGACCCTTGTGGGCATCTGGGGTACAGACAGGGTGGCAGAGTCCCACAGAGGCACGAGAAGGGCTACCCCCTCCCCATCTAAGTTGCCCCTCTGGCCTTTCCTGGAACCGGGGTCCTAGACCCTGCTGTTGTGCATAGATGTCTGTATTCCTGTGTATTCGTGGGGGCCAGAAGAAGAGGTCAGGAGTCCTGATCTATCGCTCTCTGCCTTATTCTTTTGAGACAGGATCTCTCACTGAACCTGAAGTTGGGCCATCAGCCATCCTCCTGTTTCTACCCCAAGGCACTTGGGTTACAGGGATGTGTGCAGCTATGCCTGGCCTCTTGTGAAGGTGAGACCCTAAACGGTTCTGTGTTAGAAGGGACTGAACGTTGTAGAAGCTGATTGTCATATTGTCTGTCTCACCCATGTGAGAGTATGGGCGTACATGCGTGTGTAGCATTCTGCTAAATCTTCAGGCAGGTACAGCAGCTGGGTGAGTGCATTGGGGGTGGGGGGGTGGGGTCTGTGCACTTCTTTACTCCTGGACATGACTGAGGCCTAGCAAAGAAATATGCCAGATAGGACACGTGACCAAGTGGACACTGCCACCTGCTGGAAGCATTGGAAACTGTAGGCAGACAGCGTTTGGGGTCTGGCATTTGCTGTCCATATCTTTTGAGAATCCCACTGTCCTTTCTGTCCCTTCCAGCAGTAGAAAACAGGGTCCACCACACCCTATGGTCCCCAGATGCCTCTCTAAGTAATAACTCAGAGAGCTGCTGGTTTTTAAAAGCATAAAAAAATAGTATTGCAAAGGAAAGCAATTCTATTAAAATTCTAGTATCTGGGCAGATGTGTATACCCATGTTCGTATGTTGAGGACGTGTGCACATGTGTGTGGAAACTACGGGTTACTCTCGGGTGTCATTCTTTGCTCACTCTCAACCTTGTGGAGTTTTTTTGTTGGTGGTGCTGGTTTGTGGCTTGTTTGTTTTTTGAGACAGGATTTTTCTGGGCAGCCCTGTCTGTCCTGAAACTCTCTTTGTAAACCAGGCTGGCCTGGAACTCAGAGATCTGCCTCTGCCCCCCCCCCCCCCCCAGTACTAGGATTAAAGGCATGTGTTACCTCCACCCAGCCTACCTTGTGTTTTTTGAGACAGCATTTCTCGATGGCCTGGAGACTGCTGGTTCGCTAGGATAACTGGCCAATGAGTGAGCCCCAAGGACCCTATTTCTGTCTCCCCAGCACTGGGGTTTCAAACACATGCCACCATACCTGGCTGTGTTGGTTTTTTAAGAACAAAACAAAAGAACAGCAAAAGTCATGGGCTCTGGGAAACACCTTCCCAGTTCAACTCTCTCCTTGAGGCCCTGTAGTAGTTAATCTTGACTGCCAATTTGATGGCACTTAGATGCATCTAGGGGACAGAGAGATTTAACAAAGGAGGGAAGACCCTCTCTGAAGGTGGGCCAGTTCCATGGAGCCGTGAACCAGATTTTAAAAAGAAAAAGTGACCAGCTACTGACCAGCCACCTCATGTCCCCGTTGTCACGCCTTCTCTTCTCTGATGGACTGTCTGCCTTAGTACACCACCTCTAATGGGCTCCACTCTGTCCCCATCACCGCAGAACAGCCCAGGGACAACCTGCTGCCTCTAAGCACTTACGAAGCTTCATTGACACACAGGGGGAAAAGAGACTCTGCCACACAGAGCGTGCTTGGTGAAGCTTTTATTCAGGGACAATGGCAGAATGTCATGGGGATGAACGGTACAAGAGACAATACTATTTCAGCAGGATGTCCAAGGGCCAACAGTTACAGAGACGAGAATCTACCTTCACAGACACAGTCATCCTTATCTGGCAGGTTCCGGCTCCCCTGGCATGCTGGGTACCCAAGTAGCCTGGAAGCTTACATCCACATCTATGTGCCATGTCTCCTTCCTTCCTTCCTTCCATCCTTCCTTCCTTCCTTCCTTCCTTCCTTCCTTCCTTCCTTCCTTCCTTCCTTCCTTCCTTCCTTCCTTCCTCCTTCCCTCCCTCCTTCCCTCCCTCTATCTATCTCTCCTTCACTTCTTCCTCCTTCCTTCCTTCTTTTCTTCCTTCCTTTTTTTTTGAGACAGGAACTTCCTATATGGCTCTGGATGTCCAACTCCGTATGTAGACCAAGCTGACCTTGAACTCTGATCTGATATCTACCTGCCTCTGCCTCCCCAATGCTGGGATTAAAGGTGTGAACCACCATGACAGGCTTCTCCTTATCATTCCCTTCATCTTTCAAAGCATCCTCTGCCTCTTACTTTTTTCTTCTGCTACCTTGGGAGTTACTGAGTAGGTAAGTGTCACACTACACTACACACACACAGAAAGAGAGAGAGGGAGAGAGAGAGAGAGGAGGGGGGGAGGGAGAGAACTCAGACATCAAGACTCAGTAGTGCAAGGCTGCTATCCCAAATCCTTACTAGCTCAACCTTTCTCTTTGCTCCGATTGCTTTTTTCTCGATGGACATTGATCTTACAGGTTTCAGCGAAAGAGGGTCCACTTACAAAGCATCCTACACTCACCGGGTGTTCCTTCTGCCCCCACCCCCCACCCAGCTTCCAGCAAGCAGGCAGGGAACAGACTGTCATGGAACTGTAGAGACAAAGGACAGAGGGCGCGGCTGGGCTCAGGCACCACCTTGGAGGTCTACAGTTCAAGTCCATCCCAGCAACAAGCCTTCCAGATACACAGCAAATCATCTGCTCCATCACACCGTGTGTGCCCTTCCTTGCTGTGAGCGAGCCCATCTGAGCGTGTGTTGTCTCTCACTGTTCATCCTTAACTACCTGTGACCTCCTTACTCCCTCCTCCTGGCTCAGGCAGAGCTGCATTGCCAGAAGCCTCATGAATCCCCGGTGAGCAATGGGCAAGGGGCAGCCAGACCCACTTGGGAGAGTCTTAACACAACACATCATAGGTCGGAATCCTGCTTGGTAGAGGGAGGGGAGGGGGACTGGGAACAGCTTACACCACTGACTAGACTGTATGGATGAGAAGATGACAGCAGGGGGGTGACACAAAGGACGGATGGCATCAGCTGGACTGTACAGATCAGTGACCAGTCTGGGCAAACGGTCACACCTATGTAAACCCCTCCTGCTCGGTAGCATAGGCCACCCTGACTGAAGCTCCTGATGGGTGATTGGTGAATACTGAGAGGTGTGGGGTGGGAGTTCACACATTGTACGTTTTCACAGGTTTGTAGAGGGGTGGAAGCAGCCCGTGGTTCTCTCGGACAATTTCCAGGTACTCGGACGGGCTGTCCAGAAAGAGGGATCCGCAGCATACCTGGCAGCAACACTTGAGCCCAGTGACCCCCGGGCTCTTTTCAGACATGGGGGGGAGAAGTTAAAATTAGCCACCTATGGTGAATAAAACCCCATGGATCGACTACCAACCCCTGGGAACCCTCGAAAGCTCAAGAGTTCAGATGGGTTACCCAACTCGGCAATCCTACCAATCTATCCGTGTCTGGGCATTTTTCCAAACCTTGGGCTTTACCAGGATCCCCTCCAGGCATCCTGGTCTGCCTATCATACCTTCTCCTAGAGAAGGCTCAGTGGTCTAGCCTCCATCCTACAGAGCACCTACCTCCGTTATGTCCTTCTGGGTGGCAGCGCTTCGCACAGTCATGTACATGATGAAAACCAGCAACACGGTGATTAGCGTGGCACACGGGAAAGCAAAGACAAACGGCTGGAAGCCTGGAAGGGAGAGAGGGAGGTTACAGGACTGGGTATCTGGTGTTCAAATACTGGCTCATGAGTAAAGGCAGGTACTGCCAAGTTTAAGGACCTGAGTTCGAACCCAGGAGTGAACACGGTAATAGAAAGAGATCACTGGCTCACTGAAATTGTCCCCTGGCCTCCATATGTGTGGTGGTGGCACGCCAGCACTCAGGAGGCAGAGGCAGGCAGATCTCTGCGAGTTCAAGGCCAGCCTGTTCTATAGAGTAAGTTCCAGGACAGCCAGGGCTCCTCAGAGAGACCCTATCTCAAGCCACCACTCCCAAAAAGTGTTGCTGGTGGAATTAATGGAATTTGGTGGTGGTATAAAAATCAGTAGAGTGTTAGGGCATCAGTACAGTTTGCTAGTAGTGTCTAGATTGGTAGAGTGTTAAGGGTGAGCCTGGTGGTGTTTGGTGCTGGTACTCAAGTTGACAGAGTGCAGGAGACAATACTGGTGGAGTTGGTGGTGGGACTGAAGTGATAGGGTCCCATTAACGGTATTGGTGGAGTTTGTTGTCAGTACTACGGTGGGCAGAGTATTCAGGATAACGGTA
The DNA here is from genome assembly GCA_028551405.1 of Uromys caudimaculatus. NCBI lineage: Eukaryota > Metazoa > Chordata > Mammalia > Rodentia > Muridae > Uromys > Uromys caudimaculatus. The sequence continues at coordinate 7,770,674 of CM052721.1, read as the reverse complement.
GGGGAGTTTCAGTTGGTGGTGAGAGATGGAGTGTTGGTGGTTGGAATCTGGTGGTGACGACGTTGGCAGAGTGTGGATGGTGGTGGCGGCTGAAGCATTTGGTCATTGAAATGTGACTTGTTCCTGTTTAGCCAGGAGAGCTACTCACGACTTTAGCGCTGATGGGGTTGGTCTTGATGACCTTGGTAGGATCAGCTACCAAGTGATCAGCTGGTCACCAGCGGTGACGGCAGAGTTTTCATACCTGTACGGCACTGCACAGAAGGCGAGGTGTCACTTACTGGAGGGCCACACCTGAATCCTGTGGTACTGGTGAGCCTTGCTGATAGCATTCTCAGCACGGAAGATGAAGCAGTAGTCCCCGGGGTCCTGGAAGACGTGGGTCACGTTAAAAGATGTCTGGGTCACCAACACAGCGTGGCATTCTCTGTCCTCCAGTGGGAGACACTGCGGCTTGAGGCCCCAGCACACATGCAGAGGTGGGCTACGGAAGAACAGATACACATTCTCAGAAATGCATGGTAAGGAGCAGGAGCCCAGACTAAGCCCAGGGAAGCTGAGTAGGGCAGAAATTTCAGCGTCCTCTCCATACACGATACTACCCTGCCCTGTTCCACGCGATGGTTCAGAGTCCAGCTTTCACTTTAGTAGGACTTAGAATTGCCATGGAAGCAAACCTCAGAGCGTGTCTGTGCCAGGGTTTCTAGGTTAGGTTAATTAAGGTGGGAAGATCCATCCTGTGTGTAGGGAGCACCATTCAGTGTGTTACCGTCCTGGATTAAGTAAACAGCAAAAGCAAGCCGAGCACCCGCATCCATCACCCTCTGCTTCCTGACTGTGGACGCCATGTGACCAGCTATCCAAAGAGCCTTCTGCTATGCCTCCCTCTTGTAAATATTAATCTCAATTGGGGGTTTCTATCCTGCCTTAGGCCATTCAGTTCCCTGATAAAACACATACAACTGTTGTATTTATAATAAACCTTATGCACTAGAGCTGGGCAGATATCTACCCCCTAAGCTATTAGAATCTACTTCCCTATCCACAGTCCCGGGTTCTAACTCGCCATGTTCCATCTGAGCAGCTCTTAACTCCAGTTGGCCAGGCCTCATGGCCATGTTTTCATGACCTACCCCATGGCAGCTTCTCCTCCTTCCATTCTCTTGTCCCTGGGAGCAACCAGGTCTTGGGGGCCAGTATTTAGCATTACAATACATAGCAACCGACCAAACCTCAGCAATTCCCATTTTTTGTCTAAATAAAAAGGCTCTTTCTCTTTTAATAATAAACAACATACAGTAAGAACAATTATGAACAGTTATGAAAATTCTTAAGAGATGCATTTAAAAAGTCCAGTTTGTTTGTATTTGGCAACTCGGGAGAAGGTATTTTATTTTCTATCCTATCTTGGTGAGTTCATTTAATCAATTTCTATCTTAATTTGTATTATTAATTTAAAAATATTTTCTTAGACCTAAACATCTTTTTAAGTCCTAAACAACTTAAGCTTCATTGTGAGACTATAACTCCATCTGAGACCTGAGAAAGAATAAATATTACCTGAGTGTACAGGAAGTACAGGAACATAGCTTCCAAAATTATAGAAATGACACAGAGACAGCTGACCGTCTGGACAGTCCCCAAAATTGTCTCTGTCACGTTGGAGCACCTATCTTCAGCCTTCCAGTCCAAAATATCTGACAGACCTTTTGTGAAGCAGGAATTATGAAGGACTATTTTACCCTATATTGGCAGAGCTTGGCAGTCAACGTCCCTGAGTTCGTTTGTCCTTTTTGGACAACATATTTACTGCAGATGAGTTTAGGGCATTTTCTTGGCCCAGTGGCTAGCTCACCATAGTTGAAGCAACTCCATATGAGGTTACTGTTGCTCAATCCTCTTTTTGGAAGTGGAATGGGGGTACTGTCAGGAGCAGACCTATCAGTCAAAAGACCTTTTAATAACGAAATCATTTCAAATGCCATATTCTGTGGCTCTCTGAGGTTTCTGAAGACCATCTATCATAGCACAGCTGAAGAAGCAAATGTTACCAGGCTCCAGCTACCTAGTATCTGTATAACTCAGGATGCATATTTCTGTGATAACCCAGATGAGTATCTAACATGACCATAAGTAACTTGCAACACTTAATTACCCTAAACAGTTTGTAATAGCAGCTATTAAAAGGACTAGGACTAAACCTTGTATTATTAAATGAATGGCATAGGCGTAATATCTATATAAGAGTTGAAACATACATATACTATACTGTAACAAAATTAATCTTAAATTTTGTATCAATATAGAAAGATTTATACTAATGAAAACCTTAAACCTGTATTGTGATCCAGGTTTAATTCTGTACCAATTCTGTGCCAATGTAACAAAATATAACCTCAATTTTGCCTAAGTATAAAGATCTCTACCAATGTGAGATTAAGGCTATGCAATGTTTTTTGGTTAATTTGCCCTTATTTGTCTTATTTATCTAATTTCTTATAATATTTCTATATTCCCCCTTTGCAACCCCCTTTTCCTTACCTAAGGAAGAAGAAAAGATAGAAAAAAGGAAAGAGAAAGAAATCCCTGAATTTAACCTCTCTATTTAATTTCCTTCCTATCTAAGACCATAATTATTTGTATTTATCCTCTAAAATAACTATCCCGATTTATGGGATTAGGACAATGTATTGCTTGTAAGTTTTGTATATTGCAGAATGGAAGACCGGGGCGGGGGGCAGCCCTGACAGGACTCACCCCCGGGGATGCTGAGATGCTGAGACCTGCTGTTCCAACTCCCTGATCAATCCTGCCTCAAACTGATACTGTTTCCAGAGACTTGCTTTGAGAACCGCTTCAGGAAGGACTGCTAATTCCAGATAACCTTGGTTCATCCAGTCTTTCAGACTGTTCCCGTTGGGATTTCAGTTAAGCCCTCAACTTTCTCAACATACAAAGACTGGACAACAAATGCTACAGCTAGCTTTCTTAAGACTAATCATGCTTGTAATGGTCTTGGGTCCCCAGACAGGAAAAGTGAGCAGAGAGGCCAAAGACAGAGGAGGAGACGTTAAGTGAGAGACTGGCACTCACAACCTCTACGGTGGCTTGTGGATACCAAAATTTTTCCCCCTATCAAAGTTTGCTTAGCTTTTGAGATTCTGCTTCCTGCCACCTCCTCCATGAAGCCCTCCCTCCCTCCTCATTCAGGAAGTGCTCATTCTTCCCCTGGGTGCTCACTCTGAGCACTGTTCTGTCCCCTGCCACTGTCTACTGTTGTGCACACACCTCTGCATCAGTAGCTTGGGGTCTCCTTAGGGTCCCAGGCCAATTCTTCTGCATCTGGAATGGCCGATGTTGAGGTGTATTAGTTAATTTTTTTTCATGGCTGTAATAAGATGCCTGAGGCATCAACTTAAGGCAGGAAGGGGTTTCTTTGGCTAACAGTTCACGGTGGGGAGGTGTTGATCTTTTGCTATGTATTGGAATGCTACATATTGCCCTCCCAAGGCCTGGTTGCCCCAGGGATGAGAGACTCCATATTTACTTCAAATAATGCTATGTGACCTTGCACCAGTTTGGGGTGCATGATTGTAAAGCAAAAAAATGTGGTCTCTAGTAAACTTTTAAGGGAATCCCCTTTTATCATCTTATGTCTGTGCACAATTGGTCATGCGTGGACTGCAGCAATGGCTCAGTGGTTAAGAGCACTTGATGCTCTTGTAGAAGACCCCGGTTCCATCCCCAGCACCCACACGGCAGCTTCCAACCATCTGTAACTCCAGTTCTAGGGGACTGGATATCCTCTTCTGACCTCCCAGGGTATCAGGCATGTATGCGGTGCATAGACATACATGCAAGCAAAACACTCATACATGTAAAATAAATAAAACTAAAACAATTCGTATAAATAAAATATTGTAAGAGAAGATAATAAATAAAATTTAAATATATATACATACATACACACATATATAATTTGGTGGGCATATGATGAAAACGAGATGCATTATGGGAAGGGATAAATTGTACTAGGAAAAACGATTATATGATCTAACCTATCAATTAAAGTAGAGAACCGCCCAAACTATGCTTGTTAATAACCAGCCCCTCCTGCTTTTAACTCCATAAAGAGAGACGCCAGGCTGTGACCTGGGGCCCTTGATCACTCTCACTCCATGTCGCCTGCTGTCTATCTGGACAGTGTCTCAGGCTGATCCGGAGGTTCTCGACCTTCCTAATGCGGCAAACCTTTAATATAGTACCTCATGTTGTTCGATCCCCAAAGGGGTTGCGACCCACAGGTTGAGAACCAGCGCTCTAACCCGTGTAGTTGCTTAGTTCTGAGTATCTCACTTCTTTTAGAAATCTATGCCAGCCCTTATTTTTAATTATTTGGCTAAGAGACCAAGAACCTGGAAACACATGGTGCAGATTCTCTTCTCTCCCAGTTCATAACCATGGACAGAATGGTACCATCTTTCCTCTAGGCTCTTTAAGGGACAGAGCAGGCTCTGTGGCATCACTGGTAGTGTAGAGTGGCCACAGAACACCCATACAACACTCTGGGGGGTCACTCACCTCCCGAAGAAGTTCAGGTTCATTGTCAGCTTTTGGAATGTCTGCAGGAGGGTGGGCCCCAAAATCTGGATGCCTTGAAGCGACTCTGTAAGGAAGGAGGAACCCATTAGATTCAGTGGCCAAGGATTGACACAAGGTGCACAGCCCCTTAGGCTGCATGGTCACCTCTGTGTCCTTGCCTCTTTTCCTGGTGCTGGCTCAGAGGGAGGCAACTGGAGAAGCAAGCAAGAGCCAACTCTCTCACCCACTGTTACTACACCACTGACTATGCCTCAAGAAAAGCACCAGCCATTACTAAGGGCAAGGAAATCCTCACAAGGCCTGAAGAGACACCTCGTCTGGTTTCCTAGTTAGTTAACTCTGTCAACTTGACACATCCTAGAGTCATTGAAAAAGGAGACTCAATTGAGAGATCGCCCGGATTCAGATTGGCCTGTGAACAGGTCAGTGATGGATTATCTTGGTTCCTACTTGATGTGGGAGGACCCAGCCCACTGTGGGCAGCACCATTCCTTAGGCAGGCGGTCCTGGGCTGTATAGGAAAGCTAGCTGGTGAGTGAGCTGACACACAGGGGCCTTCCATAGTTTCTGCTGTACTTCCCTGACACGAGTTCCCTTGTTGCAGGTAACGTGTTGTGCACTAGCAAGCAGTTCTGGCTTTAGGTTTCTACCTTGAGTTCTTGCCCTGACTTCTCTCAGTGATAGATTGTGACCTGGAGCCTAAGACAGAGAAAACTTTTCCTTCTCTGAGTTGCTTTTGGTCTGAGGGTTTTGTTGTTGTTGTTGGTTTTTTGTTTGTTTTTGTTTGTTTGTTTGTTTGTTTTTCTTCAAGACAGGGTTTCTCTGTGTAGCCCTGGCTGTCCTGGAACTCACTCTGTAGACCAGGCTGGCCTCAAACTCAGAAATTCGCCTGCCTCTGCCTCCCAAGTGCTAGGAATAAAGGTGTGTGCCACCACTGCCTGGCTGGTCTGAGGGTTTTGATCCCAGTCACAGAGATCAAAATAGAACAGTTGGTAAAGACTAGACCTGAATTCCACCCTCGGCACCTCATAAAATGCCGGGTATGGTGATACCTACTTGAAATCCTAGAGCTGGGAAAGTGGAGATGTGTGGATCCCTGATAGTCACTGGCCAGTCAGCCAAGCTCACTAGGCCAATAAGAAACACTTGATTCAAAAGAGTGTTGTTGAGCCAGGACAGGTGGCTCCTTCCTTTTATCCTAGCACCTAGAGACAGAGGCAGGGGGATCTCTCTGAGTTCCAGGCCAGTCAGGGCTACACTGCCAAAAAGCAATTATTAATTTTTAAAAGGTAGATTGGCATCTGAAAACTCAAGGTTCTCCCACCCCGACCTTCACATGCAAACGCACACGCGTGCATACCCACCTGTACACGTGTTTAGTGTGGGCCCGGGTGCACACACACAGCACGTACATACCCTCAGCCCCACACATAGACACATACAAAGAGATCTCTGGAAACCATCCAGAGTCAGGTAGCTAGTCGGAGGCTTCCCACCCTCCATAGCCAGCTTTGACCTGAACTATATTGACTGGGGAAAAAGGAGCATCAAGGACTA
>CM052721.1:7690941-7761515 GCA_028551405.1 Uromys caudimaculatus | reverse complement strand
TATTTAAAAAAAAAAAAAAAAAAAAAAAAAAAAAGCTAGATTAGGGGGCTGGAGAGATGTCTCAGTGGTTAAGAGCACTGACTACTCTTCCAGAGGTCCTGAGTTCAATTCCCAGAAACCACATGGTGGCTCACAACCATCTGTAATGGAATCTGATGCCCTCTTCTGGTGTGTCTGAAGACAGCTACAGTCTATTCATATAAATAAAATAAATCTTAAAAAAAAAAAAAAAAAAGCTAATTATGATGGTGGATAGCATTTGTAATCTCAATGCTGGAGCTTACTGGCCAGCCAGCTTAGTCTAATTAGTGAACTCCAGGCCAATGAGAGGTACTGTCAAAAAAAAAAAAAAGGGGGGAGGGGGGAATGCTGCCTGAAGAACCCCAGAGGCTGTCTTCTGGTGTAGAAGCACATGGGTAAGTATGTGCATATGTCATGCACACACACAAGAACATGTCACACGCCGGGCAGTGGTGGCACACGCCTTTAATCCCAGCACTTGGGAGGCAGAGGCAGGTGGATTTCTGAGTTTGAGGCCAGCCTGGTCTACAGAGTGAGTTCCAGGACAGCCAGGGCTACACAGAGAAACCCTGTCTAAAAGAACATGTCACACATACCTACAAGCACAAGACTTGAAGGCAGGCCTGGTGTTAGAGCTCAGCAGGAAGCATTTGCCCCGCATGTTTGAGGCCCTCCCAGGGTTGCCCACATGAGAGAGCTTGAAAGCAAACAGGTAACCAAGAAAGGCCCTCAGAGATCCTCACCTTTAATGGGGAGGAGTAGAGTGCTCCTGGCTAAGGGCTTGCACAGCCAGCAGTCGACAGCAGTGACCCAGACGGAGACTGGGAAGTCCCCAGGCACGCTGCCCACCACGCGGATGGTCGAGGTTAGATTCCTCTCAGTCTTGCCAGTGAGTGTCAGGGGTGTGTGGATCCAGTGGAAGCGGTAGAGGTGGGCATCTGCAGGCAGGAGCAGGCTACCATTGTCCTTGACCACCAGGCTGGCTGAGATGGTCACTTCGGTGTCCACAGTAGCAGGACCATCAGTAGTAAGACTAAGGTTATAGAGACCTAGGAGACAATTCGGGCCAGGGTTCAGGGAGCCGACAGGAATCCTTTGGCTATCTTTCCAATCATCAGTTAAGCATTCTGTCCTTCAGTCACCGTGCCACAAGTGTTTAACAGGATATGGGGTTACTGATCAATCTTCAGCAGACACATAAAGTATTTCTGTTTGCTTAGAGCTCCCTTTGCTCTCTCTTCAGTTGTCAAGATAAAAAGAGCTTGCTTGGGCTGGGGGGAGGGCAGGGCTGGGGCGGGGGCTGGGGACATAGCTTAGTAGGTAAAGTGCTTGCCTGGAGTGAATGGAGCTCTGGGTTGCATCCCTTTCATTCCACAAACCAGGGTGGTGGCAGACACCCATAATCCTAGATAGAAATGGGAAGTCCAGTGGTTCAAGGCCATCCTCAGCTACATAGTGAATTTTAGGCTAGCTGTGCTATAAGAAGCCTGTTTTGTTGTTGTTGTTGCTGTTGGTGTTGTTTTGTTTTGTTAATAAAATAACGAAAGAAAGAAAAGAGAAAATAAAAAAAATAATAATAATAAAAGCCAGTGGTCGAAAGCTTCAGTCACAGGCCTCTGGCTTTCTCTTTTCTGGGCACACACCCCTCGTTGACATCTCTACTCTATTTCACTTCAAGGGGTCCCATGTGCAGTCATCTGGATTTCTGCTCCATCCTGGCCCTGACTATGTATGCTCCACCTCTTGTTGCCCAGACAAGCTTCCAGCAGGCAATCTAATAGGGGCGGGGTCTAGATTCATATCTGGGAAACTTCCACCTGGAAGCCAGCCACTTTAACTTCCTGCAGAAGTTACAGGACTGGCTGAGGCAAACGGATCTCTGTGAGTTTGTGGCCAGGTTTACATAATGAGTTCTAGGCTAGCCTGGGAGACCCTGTCTTAAGAAAAAATGGAAACAATTTCCAGAGGTTTCGTCTATGCTGGCTCAGTGGGTAAAGGCACTTGCTGCCAAGCCTGACAACCTGAGTTTGATCCGGGGATATGCAAACACTGTACCGTAAACAAATCTAACAGCAAAAAGAATGCCTTTCCCACCTCCTGCTGCATTGTAAGTCTTTCCGGAAGTTCTCCTGTGCTCTGACCCCTCCGTGCTGTCTTGACAGGCTGGGGACAACCTGTCACTGATCCACCAGCACACAGAATGAAGATGTCTCCTTCTCTCCCACCGTACTGTTTTTTGGTTTTTCGAGGCAGGGTTTCTCTGTGTAGCCCTGGCTGTCCTGGAACTCACTCTGTAGACCAGGCTGGCCTCAAACTCAGAAATCCACCTGCCTCTGCCTCCCAAGTGCTGGGATTAAAGGCGTGCACCACCACTGCCCGGCTCACCGTACTTTTGATTCCTGGAGGATAAAGGTCAAATGCTTCTTCGTTGTGTACAGTCAAGGGTTAATATGTAATAAGGGGCTGGGGACGTGGCTTGGTGGGTCAGTGCTTGCTGCAGAGGCATGAGAGCCTGAGTTCAGTTCCTCAGACCCACGTAAAAAGCCAGGCATGGCCTGACAGTGGTGGCACAGGTCTTTACTCCCAGCACTCGGGAGGCAGAGGCAAAGGCAGGCAGATCTCTTGAGTGCAAGGCCAGCCTGGACTACAGAGTGAGTTCCAGGACACCAGGATAACCAGGGCTTCATAGAGGGAAACTCTGTCTCAAAAACAAAAAACAAAAAAAAACAAAAACAAAAACGACAAAACAAAGAAGCCAGTCACAGTGATGTACACCTGTCCCTCTACTTGGGCGGTGGGGACAGGAGGATCTCTGGAGCTTGCTGACCTGTCAGTCTAATGGAGTCAGCAAACTCCATTCTCTACTGAATTGTTCAAAAATGAATTAAAACCAAGAAACAGGTCTCAAGGTCACATTAGCAAAATCCCAAGTGTTTAATCCCAACCGTATGTTGTTATTGGTCACTATGAGGCAGTGCTCGAGGTGGAGAGAATCTGAGGAAGACATCCCAGATCAGCCTCTCACCTGCACGCACATGCATGCATGAGCACCACTGTGCGTACCCGTGCACACACACACACAAGCTGTGTGTATGGCAGGTGTTTGGTGGCACTTCTGAGTCACGTGACTCCTGGAGGAGAAGACGTAGCATAAGGTCCAGGCTGTCTGGCACTGTCCCAGAAGACTGCTCACCTAGGGGTTACTGATTGAACCCTTCTGTGTGCCCCACCCCCACAGGTGCTGGGGTTATTCCTAACTGAAGGATATGCTCCCTCTCTGAGGGAGTTCACAGGACACCCGCTGGAGCCGAGGAGAGGAGTCCATCTGCAAATGCACCCCCATTTACCTTACAATTGCATTCTCGACCCCCACTGGGGACTTGGCCTTCAGCGCTTTCTATTCCCCGGCCCCATGTCCCAATACTGAATTCCTTTCCTTCAAATTTATTTGTTTTGTTATAAAGCTGTTTTGAGTCAAGAGGTTTAAGGCATGGGCCACTACTGCCGTCCAAAATGCCATGGGGTTGAGGTTGTCAACATGGTGGGATTTGGTTTAGTTTTGATTTTGAGACAAGATCGCTTGCGCTCGCTCGCTCTCTCTCTCTCTCTCTCTCTCTCTCTCTCTCTCTCTCTCTCTGTACTCCCGACTGTCCTGAAACGGCCAATGTAGATAGAGCTGATCTTGAACTCACAGAGATGCGGTGACATCAGTTGCCATGGCTCCTGCTGCCATGTCTTCCTTCCCTGATATGATTGATTGTACTTTTGAATTGTGAGCTGAAACAAACCCTTCCTTCCTTAACCTGCTTTTGTCAGGTATTTTTCACTTAACTGTTTACCGTGTGTGTGTGTGTGTGTGTGTGTGTGTGTGTGTGTGTGTGTGTGTGTGTGTGTATGTACACGCAGGCACACATGCGTATGCATGTAGCAGGGGGTCAGGTTTTTCCATCTAATATATGGGTTCCAGGAATCAAATTCCCCCATCTTCAGTTTTGGCAGCAAGAGCCTTTTGTCATAGCATATAGCGCCCAGGCAAGAGTACGTGTAATACAAAAGGCGTGGGCTACTATTGTTATTCTCTGGGGCTATTATCCCTCCCTCTTGATGGCAGGCAGCATCTTCCTTTTCTCGAGGGTTCTCGAATCTCCCCCACCCCCCACCCCCCACCCCCCTCCCTCCCACTCGAGTTGAGGAGGAGCAAGGACCAGAGCGAGGCTCGAAGGTGGCAGTGACACTAAGCCGCATGGTAATTGCCATCCTGCATCTGCAGTGAGATGGGCTGACGCAGATCTGTTGCCATGGAAATGGAACTGCTGGCTGGAGAAGAAGGAGCCCCCCCCCCCACCCGCTGACGATGTTGCAAATGGTTGCCCTGGCTGGAGGAGACCACAATGGTCTTAAAAAACAGAAGCTGGGCTAGAGAGATGGCTCTGTGGTTAAGAGCCTTTGTGGCTCTTTCAAAGGACCTAGGTTCGGTTCCTGACGATTACTATGGACAGCTCACACCTGTCTGACTCCAGATCCGGGGGATCCAATGCCTTCTTTTAGCTTTTACAGGCATTCACACACTTGTGAGCATTACACTCCCAGATAGATGTGCCTCCACACAAATAGAACAAATTTAAAAACTAAAAAGAAATTAAAAACAGAAGCTGGAACAGGCATGATGGGGAAATGTCTTTTAATGCGCCTGAGAGACAGAGATAGGCAGATCTCTGTGAGTTCGAGGCTAGCTTGGTCTACATGAACAAATTCCATGCTAGTCGGGGCTACTTAATGAGACCTGTCTTAAGGCTAAAACAAAGCATCACCAGTAGCAAAAACATCCAAACCAGCAATAACAAACTGGAAGATAAGGCTGGGGATATAGCCCAATGAGTAGAATCACTACCTAAAACCCATGCTGCCCTGAGACCTATGCCCAGTGTTTCATCAAACTAAGTGTGGTGGGTACACGCCTATAATCCCACCACTCTGGCGGTGGAAGCTGGAGGATTACAAGTTCAAGGTCATCCTTGGCTGTTAGTGTTTAAGAAGAGCCTCTGAGGTTACATGAGACCCCTGTCTTTAAAAAAAAAAAAAAAGGGAGATCTAGACCCCTATCAAGGTGACACTATTCTCCTTCTTCCAGGCCTTTGGGAAGTGTCCAGGACATCCAGGCTAAAGTGGACAGTGAAAACTACTGCCAAGTGAGGCTGAAAGAAACAGGTCCAGTGCCCCCCCTGCTACTGCGCTCATCTGAGGCCATCTCTCCTGTTTGGGAGCCCAGATGAATGCACAGCCTAGGAGTACAGAGTACAGCCACCCTGGCAAGGGCTTGGGGGCACCCCAGATACCCCCAAGTGACTTAGAACTAAATGTGCCAAAAACAGAGACAAACTGCCTCAGAAACCATGGCCTCAGTTTCCCTACATGGTTTCCGGTCTCCATTGTTTTCCCATCCTACTTGTGGAACATTCTAGAAAATGGTGACTGTGGCCTTTTCACATAGCATGTGTAGGCAGCCAAAAAGCATTTGCCAAACATACCTGTGATGGTCTAAATAGCTCAAAAACCTCTTAGCACTTAGCCTCTGCCTCCTAAGTGTTGGGATTAAAGGGGCATTGTGAGGAGGATAAGGAGTTCATGGCCACCCTTAGCTACATAGTGAGTTCTAGGCCAGCCTGGGCTACATAAGACCCCATCTCAAAAAAAAAAAAAAAAAAAAAAGTGACTGGATTGGTGACATAGGCTGAATCCCAGCACTGGGGAAGCTGATGCAGAAGGTTGCACGTTAGAGGTCTGCCTGGGCAATTCACGAAGACCTTGCTGAAAAATAAACATAGTGTGACATGGCACATGCCTTAATCCCAGCGATGGGTAGCTTGAGGCAGGTGGATCTCTGGATTCAAGGCCAGGGTGGTCTACAGAGTGAGTTTCAGGTCAGCCAGGGCTACACAGAGAAAACCTGCCTTGAAATAATGAATGAATGAATGAATGAATGGTTGTGTATTTCTTATAACTTAAATCATATAACTTCTAGGCACATAAAACCTAATGGGCCAGGACAGCCAGGGCTATATAAAGAAATCCTGCCTTGAAATAAAAATAAATAAATAAATAAATAAATAAATAAATAAATAAATAAATAAATAAATAAATGCATGCTTGTGTATTTCTTGTCATTTAAATCACATAACTTCTAGGTACATACAACCTAATGGACCAGGGTGTCCATTTCTAGATGAATTTTATGTTGGATTTCTAGGAGAGAGGGTGGGAGTGGGGAGTGGGGGGTGCAGTAGGGGGTTGCAGGTTATTTAAAAATGCAAAATTCCCACAAAATCCTCTAATTCATTCTAAAAAAATGCAGGTTGGTTTGTTTGTTTTTTAATTTTTCAATTACTTCGTGGCTCTGCTGTTCTCACAAATCTACGCCAGGTCTCCCCTCCCCCCCACTACTCTTTTAATGGGCGGGTGTGCTGTGAAGAATGACATTTTTATTTATTTATTTATTTATTTTCTTTTTGCAGCTGCTCACAACCCACCGGTCTCAGACAATTCTCGAATCTGGGCCGTTTGTTATTCCTAAAATGGGGTAGGAAGATTGCAGTTGGTCTTTTCATCACGGAGAGGTGGGTTCCCTGGTGAGCCTTGGAAAAACCTGTCGCCTCAAGATCCCATTTAAAAAAAAAAAAAAATCACTCCCAGGGAGGAAATGGCAGACTGGCTCTGTGGACTAGTACCCGTGCCACCCCTTAGCCAACGCAATCACGGTGGAAATCTCTAGAAAAAGGTGACATCTTATAGCAAAACGCTACCCCATGCAGGCAAGGGGGCGGTTCCCCCTCTGGATGGCTGAGGCACGATGGCCTCTCTCAGCTCACCGGGTGCTCCCTGCAAGCATCCATGCTCCCTATTCATCCCCTAGCGAGTACCAGTCTCAAGCAAAGGGATGGATGCACTTCCCAGGGCGGGGTGATGGAGGGGAAGCAGGGAGACACCCCAAGTGCCTGGATGACTTCTGGGCAGGGGAACAGAACGCACCGAGTCATCACGGTGGCTTAGGTTCTGGACATTACTGGACAGCTCCAGGAAAGCTCTGACTTACCTGCGGCCACCCTCGCCGGACCCAAGGGCAGGAGGCAGGCGAACCACAAGAGGAGGACGAGGTCGGACCAGACGTCGGTGGCCTTGGCCATGGCGCAGCGTGGATACCGAGGGGCGCCGGGCGGATGCTCAGGGCTGGAGCTCCGCAGTGGCGGCTCCGTCTGGTTGTGCGTAGAGACGCAGCGCTCGCCTGTCCCCGCCTGCAGCCACCTCCGCCCACACAGCCCTCCCCGAGAGTCCCTCCTCTCTAGGGATCACAAGGCCATCCTTGCTTCACCAGGTGCGCATGCTCCCTCACGGCATCGTGCTTCTGTAGTGTAGGTCTCAGAGCCATCTTTCCAGTCTGAGACAAGATCTCTTCCCAGAACCTTTATCTCACCAAGTTGGTTAGACCGACGATCAAGGAGCCCCTGGAATCTGCCTACCTCCATTCCTTCCCAGCGCCGGGGCCTCAGATGCTCACCAGGCCGCCTGACTTTTACATAGGTGCTGGTGATCCGAACTCAGGTCCTCATGCTTGCTCTGCAAACAACGCACCACCAAGCCTTCTCCCTAGCCCTTAATCTCTTTCGCTGTCCTAAATTTTCACTACTTGGTCGACATTTTGTACTTACAGAACATCTCCATTCAAACTAGCTACAGTTCCGTGGGGATACATGCACAGACTTTGTTGTTGATTAAGTTTGTTTTTTGCTGTTTTGAGACAGGTTTTCTGCGGCACCGGCACATCTAAGGCTGGCCCAGAACTCACTATGTAGCTGTTGTATGATTTTCTTCTTAGGAGGTCGACCAGGCACCTCCCTCCTCCTAAGGTCGAGCCAAAGTTTTCCCTTGCATAGATAGAGTCGGTCCCCCCTACCTCTAGCCCCTCCCCCATCCGGCTTCTGTTAAGCTTCTGCGAAGCAAAGCCCACAGACAATTAGGGCAGAGTTGTTCAGGAGGGAGAAGTTGAGAGAGCAAAGAGCAAAGGAGAGTTCAGTGACCTTCCCTATTCTCCTTCTATGAGGGAACCTCAACAGCAAATAGGTCTTTAAGATCACGGGCAGGTAGCTGCAGCTTCTCTGCTAAAGAGAACGACTGCTACGCTCAGAGGACCCAGAGACAGACTATAGGTTATGGCTAATAGAACCTCATTCATTTTAGCAGTGGCCTGTTTGGGCTAATTTAATTTTTCTGAGTAATAGACAGTCCACACTTATTTATCCATCTACCAATCTCTGTACATGTGTGTATGTATATGTGTGTAGTTGAAGGCATGCTACAGTCTATGTGTGGAGGTCAGAAGATGACCTGCAGGAGGAGTGTCTCTCCTTCTACCACTTAGGTCCAGGGGATCAAACTCAGGTCCTTAGGCAGGGCTGCAAGCCTGCCAACCCATCTTGTTGACCCCCCTCACCGATTTTTGTTCATTCTGACCTTTTGAAAGCAGGATATTCTGCCTGCTGGTGCTAGCAAGGTGGTATAATTGTACACCTTTTGGTCACAGATAGCAGGATGCCTCAGGGTTCATAGTCCTACTGAGGCAAGATAGAGAGGCAGGGACAATCTTGACAACACCAGAAGGGAAAAGGAGTTCTCTCATCTTAGGGGAGAAGCAAGACTTCCTACATATCTTTATATAGATCGTATATATTTATATATGAACATACACATGCACATTAATAAAAATTTAAGATTTTTTAAAAAAGGTTTATTTATCTTATGCACACTGTCGCTCTCTTCAGACACACCAGAAGAAGGCATCGGATCCCATTACAGATGGTTGTGAGCCACCATGGGGTTGTGCAGGCATCCACAGAGACCAGAAGAGGATATTGAGTCCTTTGGAAGAGGAGGTTCAGGCAGTTGTTGCTCTAGCTCCTATTATGGATCTTTTGAGACCAGAGCTACCCAAATGGTAGATGTGACTGACGCTAAGACAATTAGCTACTTACACTCCCCAAGGAGTCTAGATGCACACTTGGTTATATTGTGCTTTGTATGGCTCTGATTTAAGAAGCACATACTGACACAGAGATACTTTTTTCCCTTCTAATCACCTCTCTTTCTCCATAGGATTAAGCCTATATTAAAATATCTTTAACAAGAGGCTGGGGAGATGGCTCAGTGGTTAAGAGCATTGATTACTCTTCCAAAAGACCCAGGTTCAATTCCCAGCACCCACATGGCAGCTCACAACTGTTTGTAACTCCAGTTCCAGGGGATCTGACACCCTCATACAGATAAAAACACCAGTGCACACTTAAAAAAAAAAAACTTTAACAAAATCTCCAACTCAGGGCAGTAAGATAGAACACTGGGTAAAGGTCCCCATGGCTGAGCCTGACAACCAAATTCCATCTTTGGAACCCAGATGGTAGAAGGAAAGGAAAGAACTGACTCCTACAGATTGTGGGGTCTTGCTGTGGCATTTTACCAGTCTGAAGAATTTGTATGTTTGTTTGTTTGTTTGCTTTTGTTTTTTAAGCAACTGATTGGTGTGGCACACCCCTTTGATCCCAGCACTCCACTTGGGAAACAGAGGCAGGCAGACCTCTGAGTTCGAAGACAATCAGGGCCACACCATGATATTCTGTCTAAAAAAATGAAAACAAATCTACTTCATCATAAACTGGCGGATGCTGACACTCTTCTTTGTGTAGAATCCATACATGCCTGTTCAACCTGAGTCTAGGTCCCTAAAAGTCAAGGGGTACTCCTGAGGCTCCTGTGTCTTTTTCTCCTCACAAATGACACAACCACACATTGTCCTTTAATGGAAATGTTACAGAAGGAAGTGCGGGCATATGGTTTGCCTCTAAGCCCTGTGGTAAATTGGAATTTGATTCTGGGTTTGTTTAACTTATCATGGCCCCAGGCCTGAATGTCAGTGCTGCTGTGGCACTGTTAAATCCTAGGACATTGCCGGGCAGTGGTGGCGCACGCCTTTAATCCCAGCACTTGGGAGGCAAAGGCAGGCGGATTTCTGAGTTCAAGGCCAGCCTGGTCTACAGAGTGAGTTCCAGGACAGTCAGGGCTACACAGAGAAACCCTGTCCCAAAAAACCAAAAAAAAAAAAAAAAAAAAAAAAATCCTAGGACATCAAATCACCCTGTTGAAACCCACCAGAAACCTTGAGAGGACAAACTGCTGGAATATTGATTTATTATAGTGGAAAGTTTATCACACAGAGGAAAAAAATCCTCATGGTTCAGCCTCAATCTGTAAACCAGATTGTGGATCAGGGATCCAAGCAGAGAAGGGAAGATCAGGTGTCTTAGTGGTTTTCAAAGATGTCAGGCTCAGACTGGGTGTGGTGGCATGTCTGTTATTCTAGCATGGACAAAGCAGAGGCAGGAGGATTGGGAAGTGAAGGCTAGCCTGGGTCATATACTGGATACCCTCTGAATCGGAAAGTGGGGACTGTAGTGCTGGAGAGTTGGCTCAGCAGTTAAGAGTGTTTACTGGCCGGGCAGTGGTGGCGCATGCCTTTAATCCCAGCACTTGGGAGGCAGAAGCAGGCGGATTTCTGAGTTCGAGGCCAGCCTGGTCTACAGAGTGAGTTCCAGGACAGCCAGGGCTACACAGAGAAACCCTGTCTCGAAAAAACAAAAAACAAAAGAGTGTTTACTGATCTTTTTGAGAGGACCTGAGTTTGGTCACCAGTACCCATGTTGAGTGGCTCACGACCAGAAGCAGCTCCAGTCCCAAGAGATCCAACACCTGCATCTGTGGTGTGTGTGTGTGTGTGTGTGTGTGTGTGTGTGTGTGTGTGTGTGTGTGTGTGTGTTTGTACATCAGTGCAGGTGCCTAAAGAGACCAGAAGAGAGTGTCATATCCTCTGGAGCTGGAGTTATAGTTGTTTGTAAGCCACTCAACTCAACACGAATTCTGGAAACTGAATTCAGGACCTTGGCAAGAGCAGCAGATGGTCTTAAGCACTGGGCCGTCAGTGGCTGTTGGTTATCTCAGGTATTTGTTAGAGTGGTGCACAGCTCAGCAATGAAACACCTGTTACAGGCTGCACTGCATTCACTTCTGATCCTCCTGCCTTTCTAGGGTGTGTCAGCCTCTTTGCAACGTTCTGCAGTTTATTTTACTTTTACATGTACAGATGTTAGGCCCTCACGAATTTCTGTGTACCACTTGTGTGCCCGGTGCCCACAGAAGACAGAATCGGGGATCCTCTGGAACTGGAGTGACAAGACAATTGTAAGCTGCCATGTGGGTGCTGGGAATCGAACCTGAGTCTTCAGCTACAATTCCATTCAAGTCCCACTGGCAAACCAATGAGTTTATTGGGTTTACTTACAGAACGAGGGCAAGGAGTTACTTATGAGTATAGGTGACTCCCCAAATACTGCATGACTGCAATGTCCCACCCCCATTATGGATGATGACGTCATGGAGGCTGCATCATGAAAACCCCATCAGTTAACCTTCCTTTTTCTATATATTCTAGAATATATATCCTGAGATCACCTGCAGCTGGGGGGGGGGGTGTGCAGCTTCCCCATCCTTCTTCTACTAGGGAGTGTCAATAGTTCCATTAACATCCCCCCCCCCCATTCTGGCACATCAAGTCTCTGTGGGGCTAAGTGTATCTTCTCCCACTGAGGCCGGACCAGGTAGCCAGACTGTATGGTGAGAGGAGAACAGGGAGGAGTGGGGGAAGCAATTGGGATGTAAAGTGAATAAATAAATTAATTAATGAAAAAAAAAAGAATGCACTCCAGGTAAAGTTTTAAAAAATTAAAAGAATTAAAAGTAAAATATCAAAAAAACATTACCACAAACTGGGGTATCACAGCACTGTTCCTTTCTGAGTGCAAAGGCTGCTGGGCATCTCTAAGTTTCTACTCTAAGGTAGCTTTGGGGGGTTGACATGTTCTGCCCAGAGGGAAGTAACTAACTGCCTTGCAGCACTTCACCTACCTACAGAGATTGCAGGCAAGCCCAAATTGGGGATGAAACCCAGGGCTTTCTCCGTGCTCCAAGGACCATTGCAGTCAAGTGATACATCAGCTGGGGAAGACTTGGTGTCCTTGAGGGGAGAACACTGGAAACAGGCCGATGAGCTTCCAAAGAACTGAGACAGGGACAGCACTGGTGACTGTCAAGCATAACAAGACCCTAGTAGCAGAAAGGTGATCTGGCAGGTTTGGCAGGCAGGCAGGCAGGTAGGGCCAGAAGTCACTTTGGAAGAGCTGTAAAGGTTTTGAAGGATACCCTCCCCGCCCCACAGGAATTCCCTATGTAACAGAATCCTCTCTTAGAATCCTGGCTGTCCTGGATTCTTTTTGTAGACTAGGCTGGCCTCGAACTCACAGAGATCCACCTGCCTCTGCCTCCCAAGTGCTGTAATTAAAGGCGTGTGCCACCATATCTGGTGTTTTCATAGGATTTAAAGCAGAAAGAATTGATCTAATTTACCTAAAAGGGATGAGGTTGTCCCAGTCCCTAATCTGGAATTCAGGAGACTAAACAAGTAAACCCTTAACAATGGGAATAACTTGACAGAACTGTACCAAAAGGGAGGAGGAGGGTTTTGCCAATGATAGAGCTAAAACCAATCATAGGGGTGTATGATGTGCAAATAATTAATTAAGTGCTGAAATTTATCAAAAGATAGATTTGCTTCTTTTTCCTTTTCTTTTTTTCTTTCTTTCTTACAAGGTAGATCAAGTTGGCCTCAGATTCACAGAGATCCTTCCAAGAGCTGGAATTAAGAGTGTGTCCCACCACGCTGGACATATTTTCCTTCTGGAAAAATTTATTTATTATTACTCTGTGTGTAAATGATGCCTGTATGTGTGAGAGAGCCTGGGCAGCCCTGTGCAAGTCAGAGGACTTTGTGGCGTCAGTTCTCTCCTTCCTTCACACACGGGTTTCTTAGTTTCTATTCCAGGTCAGTAATGGGATAAACGGTTATGCCCAGAGTGAAGTCACTGTGTGCTCACCTACCAAGTATTGAGATTATTGGCAAGAGTACGTTCAAAATGAAACCCGGGGCTTCCTGTGTGCTAGACATTCTACACTCTGAACTACAACCCAGAGAGTAATCTGCTGAGCAATCTCACCTGTCCAACCTTGCTTTTTTTTATGTTCCAAAGGATACAAAACAACTCCTAGGGTACTGATTTGATCTCTGTTTTAAGTCCTTCTCAAACTTCGGACCTGCTACTTTTCGAGGTTGTGATGGCCCAGCATAAACTTTATTTGTAAACAGACCATTTCTTGCAAGGGGAAGGGAGAAAATATCATTAGAAACAATTTCCCACATTCCCAGGGTTTTAGCTACAGCTAGGTTTTTTTTTTTGTTGTTGTTGTTGTTTTCAGACAGGGTTTCTCTGTGTAGCCATGGCTGTCCTGGAACTCACTCTGTAGATCAGGCTGGCCTCAAACTCAGAAATCCACCTGCCTCTGCCTCCCAAGTGCTAGGATTAAAGGCCTGCGCCACCGTTGCCGGGCTCAGCCAGTTCTTTTGTGGCAACAATAAACACATACAGGAGTATGTTTTCCACGGGCCGTCTTTCCTCCGAGGTTATTTTGCAGGCACAGCAAGATCTGTTTACTGCCAAGTGAGAAATGTATCAATTTAGGATCAGAACACAAAGACCCTGGTGGTTCAAGGTTTCAGTTGTAGGAACAGGAAGTTGCAGGATATAAATACAAGGAGCCGGGAGGTAGCGGGTTTAGGTCATCATTTACATGGTGTTCGGCAAAACCCGGTAACTATGGTTACCGAGCTCGCCTCACTGTTAGTGGTTGTCACAGAACCCACTCAGTAATGGAGATTTGATAGAGGTCTTCTTGTCCCTTGCAAAGAAAGACCCCTTCGTCCAGTGTGTGCTGCCTAATCTGGATATCACAGGATTCATTTCTCCCTCCTCCCCGCCATGTTTCTTCATCGCTCTGGCTTGGCTTGAGGTCTGTCATCTTCCAATTTTGACTTGGAGGGAGGGCATCAGCTACAAGCAGGACAGATGTGGTTGTCTCAGGGTGACCCTAGCTGCATAACACCCGAGCTTGCCTTTAAGCCAACTGGGTGTCAGTCTATCTGCCACTTTCCTAGAAGCTTTCCTCCCCTCTTCCTGCTTGCACGAACTACTTCGACTCTCAGGCGGCGGAATATATAGATCAGCAATACAGCGCCGGCCTAGTGGATGCGAGGCCCTAAGTTCAACACCCAGCATTGCAGGAAGAGGACAAACAAAATCTCAGGGAAGGAAGCCCAGCCCTGAAGGACACAAACACACACACACACACACACACACACACACACACACACACACACACACACACACACACACACACACACACTCAGTTTAACTGTGGACCAACTGGAGAGGTACTTTGGGTGTCAATCACCCTTCAGTCTGGCTCCTGCGAGGGAAAAGGGACACGGGGGTGGGGGGTGGGGGTGATGACGAATCTTGAAGCTGCAGCAGCCCGCAGCCCACAGCCCCTCCGGCCTAGGTGCGCAGCAGATAAGTCACCCAGGCGATGATTTAAAAGGACAGCACGCCCACCCAGGCGGTCGCCCGCCCCTCCCTGCCTCGCTGCCCGCCCAGGCCGCACCCACTTGGGGGCGGTGCGCCCGAGCTTAGTTCTCGGTGGGCGGACGCCGCGGCTTTAAGCCGGGGCGGGACTGAACGCGAAGCAGCAGCGGCGTCGGCGGCGAGAGTTCTTGGGGACTCGGGCCCGGATGCTGGGGGCTAGTCGGCAGGTCCCGGTAAGCGCGGGGAGGGCAGGCGAACGGCCCCGGGAGATGCACGCGCGTGCGTGTCTCAGGCGTGGGAGAGAGTCGGTGCAACACGACGGCTCCACGGAGAAGTGGAGAAGGCTGTCCCTGCTTGGCCGAGGTCTTTCCGGGCACCATAGGAGCCCTCCTAGGCTAGATCTGCCATACTGCAGCATTTAGTCCTCCGCGGCGCCGGGCTGCGCTGGAGCGGATGGAGGGACGCGCAGCGCTAGCGGCCGCGGAGGTTGGCCCTCGGCGCTTGCCGTAGTCAGCGGCCTGCTTGGGGGGCGGTCGCTGAGAGTCCCGGGAAGGACGGGCGACAAAAGGAGGGAACCCGAAGGCCGTTTGCGACGGGAAGGGATTGAGTGAGGAGTCGCGGGGGCTACGGCGCCCCACCAAAGCCATCCTGGCATCTGCGGGCCTCCACGCAGGCTCCTGGCTCTCTGGGCCAGACGCTGAGAGTGAAGGTAGAGGCGCTACAGCGCCCCCTGGCGGCCTGGAGGCGCGTTGTCCACCCAGCCGGGCGTCGTGGGCGGGGCGAACCCGTGGAGGACGGCGGGCTGTGGGGCCGTTTGCCTTTTCCTTACCTGGGTGGGGACTCCGTGGGCTCGAGGGCATCCAGGCCTGAGCCCATATCCTCCCGAAAATCTCAGAACCTCCGTCCAGAATCCACAGGCGGAATAGGGTAGTCTCCTGCTTTCAGGGTCTTGGCCCAGGGAGAAGCTAGGCCAGGCCCCTGGAGGATTGGGTGGGAGCTTGGAAGTGGCTGTGTGTGTGTGTGTGTGTGTGTGTGTGTGTGTGTGTGTGTGTGTGTGTGTGTGAGGATTGGGTGGGAGCTTGGAAGTGGCTCTGTGTGTGTGTGTGTGTGTGTGTGTGTGTGTGTGTGTGTGTGTGTGTGTTTCGAGACAGGGTTTCTCTGTGTAGCCCTGGCTGTCCTGGAACTCACTCTGTAGACCACAGACTGGTCTCGAACTCAGAAATCCGCCTGTCTCTGCCTCCCAAGTGCTGGGTTTAACTGCGTGCGCCACCACTGCCCGCCTGGAAGTGGCACTTTTAATGAGTGGCATATAAAAAGGGGATTAAGTCTCTCAAAAATTTGCGCAGATGTGCGGACTATCGTTTAGAGTGTAGCGTGTCCTCTTAGCACACCAAAGAGCCTGAGTTCGATTCCCCAGAACCTCCTAAACCTGGAGTGATGGTACACAGGCCTGTCTGGGGTGGGGGCTGGAGGCTCAAGAATCAAGGCCATCCAGACCTTAGCCTGCTTCTCATCGAGCTACACAACACCACCTCCACCGCAGAGAAGTTAGATAAAAAGTTTGGCCAGGATTAGGCCTCATTGTTCTGTTCTGTTCTGTTCTTTAGAAGGCCGTGACCCTGAGTCCAGTTAGGAGACAGTGAGTATCAGGGACCTCCAGTGTTTGAAGCAAGATATGAAAAGCAAGAGTTTGCCAAGTCAGGATAGGCAGGCTGATAGTATCCTTAGCTTTTTTTTCCTTCTCTCCCTGGCTGTTCTGGAACTCACAGAGATTCAGAGTGCTGGGGTTAAAGGCATGTACCAGCACACTCAGCTTTTTATTATGTTTATTTTTTAGCATGCGTTTGTTTGTGCATGTGTGTTGGACATGCATGTGGAGTTAAGAGGACAACTTGTGGGACTCAGTTCTCTCCTTCCACCCTGTGGTGACGTATCAAGTCAGGTCTCCAGGTTTGGCCCCAAGCCCTTGACATTATGAGCTAGGAGTCAACGTTCCTGTTTCTAAGTCACTGTGGTGCCTTTAAGGTACGCTTTGGGGACAGTGAGATGGTTCATTGGGTGAAGGTGCTTGCTGCTAAGCTTAACCCTGAGACCCATGTGGTGGAGGGAAGGAACAGGCTTCCCACAGGTTAACCCCTGACTTCCTTATGTGCAGTGTGGCACACACCTTTCTCTACCCCAATAAGTAAATGTAGTAATAGCATGCTTTGTGTTTTGTGCCTCAACTGTAGATAAAACCCTCAGCTTCCTAGGCTCTTTATAGTCTTTGAGGTAATGCTTAGGAGAATAGTTTATTATTTATTCAGTGTTGGGGATAAAACCCAGGATGAGGCTCTACCACGGTGTGGTGTATATATTTTCTTTTGAGATAAGGTTTCAGGTAGCCCTGGCTAGCCTAGAACTCACTATGTAGAACAGGCTGGCCTCTTGTCTCCTGCATGCTGGAATTAAAACCATTTGCCACCATGCTTAGCTGCTTTTATATTGTCTTAAATTGGTTGGGGTGGAAGAATAGAGTTTCATGATGAGTTCAAATTATGCAAAATGTGTCCTTAAACATTCCTGATTGGCTTTTTGAACACGGCTGTTGTCATTCATTTGTTTGTGACTCCTTCCTGACTACAGGAGAACTGGGTCGCTATGGTAGATATTGCACAACTACAGAGACTAAAATATTTACTATCTGGCTCCCCCCACCTCCTCCATAGCACTTTGGAGATAGTGTCTAGTGTATCCCAGGCTCCTTCCTCTCTGTACTTCTCAAGTGCTAGGATTACAACCTCTGCTTTATGCAGGGCTGGGAATCAAACTCAAGGCTTAATAAACATGCTAGGCAAACCCTCTCTCCACCGAGCTACCGCCCCAGCGCTCCCTCCATTCCGGACAGCTCCTTGTACAAAATGTATGCCTTCTTCTGGTTTGTTGAAGAAGGATATATAACGGGAAAGATAAACTTCCATGTTGAAAAATGATGTTGAAACAACGGATTTGGGGAAGCTTTATGTGGAAACACGATGTCCAAGACAAAACCAACCCACAGAGAACAGTGTTAAAGTCTAGATTACTACAAAGTCATTTAGGGGATGGGCAGTGTGATGGCTCAGCTGGTCGAGGTTCCGATCACCAACCCTGATGACTTGAGTTCGAGTCCCTGGACCTCTTTGTGATTCCTCTGACCTCTACACATCTACTGTGGCACAGAAATCTCCCTCAACACAATAAAAATATGAATGAAATTTTAGAATATATTCGGGTGAAATCTTTCACAGATTCCAAGCTCATGTCCTTGAAAGCTGCTAATGGGGACATCTCTTTTCACAGGCTGGATAAACTCATGGACTTGGCAGTTCAGGCTTGAGAAAGAAACTAACTCAGAAGAAAGATGGCGTTCGTTGCAACCCAGGGGGCCACCGTGGTCGACCAAACCACTCTGATGAAGAAATACCTTCAGTTTGTGGCAGCTCTCACGGATGTGAATACACGTGAGTCCACCCTTTTTTGCATACTGGAATGAACAGCAAACCTTAGTGTTTGTCCTTGGTCTCCCCCTGTCTACCTTGCGGAGAAGCACAATGATGAACAATACTGCTGGAGCCCCATAGAGGCACAAGTGTGTGTGCGATTGCCTGTGTGTGTGTATGTGTGTCCTTGTCTGTGCATGCATACGTGAGTCAGGATGTGTGTGTGTGATTGGTGGTAGGGACCTAGCCATGTGCCATCTTCTGGGCGGTGACAGTCAAACTGATAAGATCTGATTGCTTCTCCTCAGTTCTTCAATCCAGTCATTTTTTTTGAAGCCTCCTTAAGGCAGTTTCAATGAGTTGACTGTTCTGCTCTTTACAGCTGATGAAACGAAGTTGAAAATGATGCAGGAAGTCAGCGAGAACTTCGAGGTATGAGCCTCCTCCTCTTCCTCCCTTCCTCTTCTGCTTTTGTTTAAATTGTTTATTTTAGGTCTTTGTATGTGCCAGCACATGCCACGGGCACGGTGTGCTTGTCACGTGACAATTTGAGGGAGTCTGTTCTTTCTTTCCATCATGTGGGCCTGGGGATTGAACTCTGGACATTTCAACAGCCCTGCAATTTCCTCTGTTATCCATGCTTTCTCCTGTTCTTGCTGTCAATGTTCTTAAATATGTATTTTTTATTATTGTTGCTGTGTAAGATGTGTGTGGTGTGTGTGTGTGGGGGTGTACATGCTACCACAGTGTTTACATGGAAGTCAGGCCAGCATTGTGGATTGGCGCTCTCCTACCTTTACGTGGCTTCTGGTTTTTGAACTCAGGTTGTCAGGCCGATGTGGCAGCAACTTGACCTGCTGAGTCATTCTGCCAGCCCTTTTGTCAGACTTTCTATAAGTTCGATGATCGTTGTTATGTGCTGGAACATTTGGAGAGGGGAGCACAGAAGCGCTGTGGTGCACATGTGAGATATTGGTTTTCTGCTTCCCCCTTCACCTTTACATAAGCTCTGGGCAGCTTCAGGCTTACGTGCCAAGCACTTCCATCTCTGTAGCTGTACTGGCTGGTTTTGTGTCAACTTGACACAAGCTGAAGTTATCACAGAGAAAGGAGTTTCAGGTGAGGAAATGCCTCCATGAGATCCAGCGGTAAGGCATTTTCTCAATTAGTGATCAAGGGGGGAGGCCCCTTGTGGGTGGTGCCATCCTGGGCTGGTAGTCTTGGGTTCTATAAGAAAGCAAGCTGAGCAAGCCAGGGGAAGCAAGCCAGTAAGTTACATCCCTCCATAGCCTCTGCATCAGCTCCTGCTTCCTGACCTGCTTAGTTCCAGTCCTGACTTCCTTTGGTAATGAACAGTAATGTGGAAGTGTAAGCTGAATAAACCCTTTCCTCCCCAACTTGCTTCTTGGTCATGGTGTTTGTGCAGGAATAGAAACCCTGGCTATGACAGTAGCCCTGTCAAGTCTTTTTTGTTTCTGACTCAGAGGTCATTGATCATAAAGGCTGTCCTGTCCTGGCAGACTGCTGTAATCCCAGAGTGGGAAAGCTGCAGCAGGAGGACTGGCAGTAATCATTCACCGCTAGCCTGGGCTACAGTGTGAAAGGGTTGGGAAAGAAGTCTGTATTTTATCTAAGTGTTTACTTATTTCGTGTGTGTATGTGTTTGGGCACATGCCTACCATGAGGTGCGTGTAAAGCTCAGGACAATTCGCCTTCCACAGTGTGGGTTCTTCCTCGGGCTTGCCATAAACAATCTTTACCCTCTGAGCCGTTTACCACGCCCCAAAGCGTCAGTGCAACTAGTTGGATTTCAGAACGGAGTTTGAAACTTTGTACAGAATTCTGCCTATCTTCCTGGTGAAGAAGCTCAAAGATGTGTTTAGGAATGTTGGCTTTGTTTTGGTTGCTGTAGAATTTTTGTTTTTAAAAGGGGGGCTCTCTTAGAGGTTTTCACTCGAATGTTTCCAAGTTTATGTTGTGATTCGTTACGTTCAGGTGTGTGTTCATCCGACATAACGGGTTGCCGGTCATTTCTGGTTTAGTACTTAAGATGTCGGTGACCTTGATAAAGCAGTTGCTCCCTTCTGAGTTTCTCGTGTTTCTATGATTTTATATTATCCCACAGGTCCCTCAGACTGTTTGCAAATGGTCTTTGACTTGTTTTTAAACTGGGAAATACTGATTTTTGGAAAAAGAAAAGACAAAGATTTTCATTGTCTATGTATGTGTATGAAGGCGTGTGCGTGCGTGTGTGTGTGTGTGTGTGTGTGTGTGTGTGTGTGTGTGTGTGTGTCTGTGTGTCTGTATGAGTGAGCGCACGCACCCATGTATCTCATGCATGCAGTGCCTGCGGAGGCCAGAGGAGGGCGTCAGCCCCTGGGAAGGAAGTAGAGATAAAGGTGCTCAGGAGGAAGTCAGCCCAGGTCCCCTTCGAATGACAAGCGTTCTCAACTGCTGAACCATCCCTCTCACTGGTCAGGAGGGTCTGTCTTTAGGGATACTGTTATCTCCAAACTATTTTTAAATGTTCAGCTTACTTTTTTGTGTGTTTTCAGAGTCACTTTTAGTTTTAAGTTTTCTATTGTTCTTTGAATTTCATTTCTCTGCCTATTCCCCATGCATTGTCTTTTGCTTTGTTTAATTTTTTGACCAACCATGCATTTAATGACAGGGATACGTTCTGAGAGTTGTGTCGTATCATTAGGAAGTTTTGTTATTTGGACATTATTGCATATATTGACACAGACATAGATGGGATAGGTCAGTTAGTCAATGGAGCCTCTTAAAAAATTTACAGTTTGCCGGGCAGTGGTGACGCACGCCTTTAATCCCAGCACTTGGGAGGCAGAGACAGGCGGATTTCTGAGTTCAAGGCCAGCCTGGTCTACAGACTGAGTTCCAGGACAACCAGGGCTACACAGAGAAACCCTGTCTCGAAAAACCAAAAAAAAAAAAAAAAAATTTTACAGTTTGTATGTGTGTGTGTATGTGTGCAAGTGTGTGCATGCCATGGCACATAGAGGCCAGAGGACGAGAGGGAGTCTGTTCTCTCTCATCATGTGGGTCCCCGAAATGTGCTGCTCAGTGGCTAGTACCGTTAGCTGATGACCTGTCTCACCAGCTCGCCTCTTAGTATAATCAAGTTGTCGTAATCACAGAATGTTTGAGGCTCCTGCCAGGGTATAACACAGCAAACTGTTTGACAGTAAGTGACATTTAAGTATGTTTACACTCATAATGACGGCATGCCTGGTGACATGTGCCTGTTTACCATAGTAGGGCAACATCATCAGACTTTGTCTTAAAAAATTGAAAAAGTGTGCAGCCAGTTAAGCAGAAAATTCCTTTCCCGGTGGAAGAGTGGAGCACAGAGCTGAAAACAGCCACCTCCTTGGCTGTAGGCAGCCTGTTGCTTAGGTGGTTGCCTTGAGGGACTTTGAAGGCAGTTTTCTTTCAGATAATCCTGTCTCAGTGCTGTCCCCAACCCAGGTTCCAGGAAGATTTGCAGAGTTCCTTTGGGAAGCCTCTGGGCTCAGTGGCCAGAGTTCAAGCTGTCCAGGTCATTCATTCTGTTCGTCTGCACCAAGCTACAGAATAAGGAACTTGTGGAGGAGGCCTGGTGTAGAGGCAAGCTTGCATGCTCTGGCCAGCAGCAGACCCACACTTAAAGTGGGGCTTCACCGTGTTAAATGCACAGGAACTTGAAGAGTAGGGTAGCTGAGAAGTAGCTTGTTCCATGACTGCTGGCTCATGTGTATTCACAGTTGTCCACAGTTGTTGCCTGGCAAATGTCAGGCTCTGCATTTCTGAGCGCTTCCACTGCCCTGAGTTCTACACTCCACTAAACCGTGTAGTACTGAATCTCACATCTAGTATGTCTTTAAAAAGAAAGAGCTAAAAAAGCAGGGTGGAGTTAATACAGAAACCACAATGCAGTTGTTTGCTCTTGGGTTTTAAACACTTCACACAATGGAGTGGGCAATACTTTTATCTGAGAGGCACAATGGACTTGTTGACCTCTCACAAAGACAGAGGGCTTTGTACCTGATGCTGGGATGGCTGTGACAGCATCATGGTCCTTTAGGATTTTACAGGACCTTTCTCAGATGTGGTTCATCATTATGTATGCACTGATTTTTCTTGGGTTTTGTTTTTTGTTTGTTTGTTTGTTTGTTTTTTGTTTTTTGGTTTTTTTTGGTTTTTTTCGAGACAGGGTTTCTCTGTGTAGCCCTGGCTGTCCTGGAACTCACTCTGTAGACCAGGCTGGCCTCGAACTCAGAAATCCATCTGTCTCTGCCTCCCAAGTGCTGGGATTAAAGGCGTGTGCTGCCACTGCCTGGCTGTATGCACTGATTTTTATAATGGCTGCTTTACAGTCTTTTTTGAGACTCTGTGGCTCTGGATGGTCTATAACTCAGGAGATAGAGGAGACTAGCCTGAAACTCAGAGATCTGCTTGTCTCTGCCTCTCCACTACTGGATTAAAGGAGTTTACCACTGTTCCCACCCAATAATTTAATATTTTAAAAAGCTTAATTTATGTGTATGAGTGTTTCTTCTAAGTGAAGACCTAAGTGGGTTTTTGTTTGTGTTTTCGTGTTTTCCTTTTTGAGACAGTGTCTGGCTTTGTAGCAAAGAATGGCCTCCACCTTTTTCTTCTGCTAGGTTACACACATGTTCCACTCTACTCTATGCTGTTTTGGAGATCAGCCTTCAGTATTTTCTAGAGCATTGGTGTTCTTTTTCTTTGCTTAAATTTATTTATTCATTTTTTGTTCAAATTACATTTATGTGTGTATTTGGAGTGTGCATGTGGAGGTCAGAGAATACTTTGCAGGAGTGTTTTCTCCTGCCATGTGGGTCACAGGGATTGAACTTGGCTTATCACGTGGGGTGGAAAGAGCTTCAACCCACTATACCACCTTGCCAACCCTAAATGCATTTTTTTTTTTTTTTCAGAGACAGGGTTTCTCTGTGTAGCCCTGGCTGTCCTGGAACTCACTCTGTAGACCAGACTGGCCTCGAACTCAGAAATCCACCTGCCTCTGCCTCCCAAGTGCTGGGATTAAAGGCGTGCGCCACCACTGCCCAGCCCTAAATGCATTTTAAAATGATATATGTATAGAATGATGGGCCAGGTGGTACTCTGATCCTTATGGAGAAATAGTCAGAATCCTGTAGCTCTATTATTATTATTATATAATGATATTAATAATAATAATAATAATAATAATAATAATAATAATTTTTCTTTGAGACAGGATTGCTCCATATAGCCCTGGCTGTCCTGGAACTTACTGTATACACTAGGCTGGCCTCGAGCGCATAGAACTCCATTTGCCTCTGCTGCCCAAGTGCTGGGATTAAAGGCTTAGTTCTTTCAGAGGTTTTTATTGACAGCCACCTCGCCCTGCAGCGATGTACCCTGAGATCAGCCTTCTCTGTCTTGACTCTATTCAGCTCATAGGAGGTCAGCCTTTAAGAGGACACAGGGGTGAGGCTGTGGAGCTCAGCTTTATGTGTGGCTCATTTTGGTTAATACAGTGATCGTGTGTGCACTTCACCTTTTCCCGAGGAACCAGACAGGGTCACATTCTTTTTAATGGTTGAGAGTAGTAGTCCACTATATTTATATACCACATTTTCTAGAACTAATCATCATTTGATGGATACTTCTGTTGCTTCTATTTCTTGGCTCTTGTGAATTGTGCTGCACTGAACGTAGGAATTCAAGCAACTGTGTATGTGTGGTGCTGGGAATTGAACCCAGAACCTCAGGCCTGCTAGGCAAATAAATGCTCAATCATCAAGTTGAGCGTGTGTGTGTCTGTACCACATGTGTATGGGTATCGGATTCTAGAAGAGGACGTTGACTCCCCTTGAGCTGTAGTCACAGGCACTTGTGAGCTACCTGCCATGGGTACTGGGAACCAAACCCCAGTTCCAGAGGAAGAGAAAGGCAGACAAGCTTAACTTTACCCCTGCCACATCCAATTTTAACAGTAATTTTAGTACTTAATTTTCTTTATTAAATTTAAAATCTTAATCTACTAAATACGATGTTATCTTGGAAGCATCTGAAAGGATTGAGAATTGTTGTTAGCTCTGGAAACGCTAGGACGACTCAGTGGTTAAGAGTGTTGACAGTGTGCAGAGGGCCTGGGTTTGGGTCTAGCCCACAGTGGCTTGCAGCTCCAGTTTCAAGGGCTCCCATGTTCTCTTGTGGCCTCCTTGGAAACTTGGATGCATGTGGCACATAAAAACTCATGCAGACGCAAGTTCAAATTGAAAACAAAAGCAGAAAGACACTTAGTTTTGTTTTCTTTTGAGATTATTATGTGAGTTTAAAATGAAAATACACATATAACTTATTGTGCCTTTCCTTTTTTTAATTGCCAACTAGAATGTCACGTCATCCCCTCAGTATTCTACATTCCTGGAACACATCATCCCTCGCTTTCTTACATTTCTCCAAGATGGAGAAGTCCAGTTTCTTCAGGAGAAGCCAGCCCAGGTAATCTGTTAACAGGAAGGGTGAAAAAAATCCACACCAATGAGCAGAAGCAAATATGAATAAAAACAATATAAAACCATCCTTGTTTGCCTTTTCTGTGGGTTGAGTTCACTTGCCAGCCAGGGATGTGTGTATATGCAGATGAGCTTAACTGGGCACAGAAGAGGGCTGGTGAGATGCTCAGCAGGCGACGGTGCTGGCCACCGAGCCTGAGGCCCTGAGTTGAGCCTGATGACTGAGACTCACATGACAGAAGGGAAGAAGTGACTCACTCTGTCTCGGGGTCCTCTCTACTCATGCTCCGTGCCCACAGGTAGTAAAATCAATAAAGATAACTAAGTTTGGCTGGAGAGATGACTCATGATTAAGAGTCTTATGTACTACTCTCACAGAGGGCCAGAGCTCCGCTCCCAACACCCAGGCCAAAACTGCCTGTAACGAGTGCCAGCCAGACCTGGTACCTCTGGCCTCCTAGGGTACCTGTACATACATGAACAGTTCTTTCAAAAAATTAAAATTGCTCTTCATCATCACAGTTAAACAGTGAGGGTAGAACTTCCGGCGTCTTACACATGTGTGTTTCTCTGGCAGCAACTACGGAAGCTGGTACTTGAGATCCTCCACAGGATTCCAACCAATGAGCATCTTCGTCCTCATACGAAAAACGTTCTGTCTGTGATGTTTCGGTTTTTAGAGGTAATCTTTGACAATTCTCTTAATAGCTGTATTTAAGACGTTTTATGATTTTTTTCTTACAATAAAATCTAGTAGTAGTCCACACTTCACCAAAGATCTGATTAAATGAGTGTCTTTTTTTTCTCTTATTTTTCTTTAGTGCAGAAAGAAAGACTACTTATTTGAAAATTTTTGTTTTGTGTCTATTTTTTTCTTTTTTAGACAGGATTTCACAATGTAGCCCAGGCTGGCCTGGAACTAACTCTCTATGTAGACCAGGCAGACCTTGAACTTATAGAGATCCAACAGGTTCTGCTTCCTGAGTACCGAGACTTAAAATTTAAAGTTTATACCAGGATACCTGGCTCTTTTCCCTTTTGAGACAAGGTCTCACTATGTAACACTGACCTGCCTGGAACTTGCTGAGTAGACCAGGTTGGCCTACCTCTGCCTCCCGAGTGGTTGGTGGGATTAAAGTCATGTGCTACTATGCCCAGCAAGGCCTTGAGAGTTTTAGGTGAAAGCATTTGTTAATCTTTTTGCTTTCTCCTGTCTTGACATGTTCACAGTCCCGGTGAGCCTCAGGCCCTTGGGGGGATAGGCTTATTAGGGATAGACTTGGGTTCTTACCTCAGCTCCGCCAGTTCTGGCTGGCCACATCGGCCACATTATATAAGGTCTCTGAGGCTCTGTGACCTTGAGGGTAGAATGTGGCTGGTCCGTCCTCACAGAGCGTAGCATTGGCTTACACTTAGCACCTGTCCAGTCCACAGTGGATGCTCAGTGGCTGGGGGTTCTTTCTTGGTCTTTTGGCAGCACAGGTCGATAACTCCTTACCTCACAAACATGGAAATGGGAGTGTTTGGGATTTTTATTTTATTTTGAGTTTTGGAATATCTGCATATACATAACAGGATATGTTAGGGCTACAGCCTAAACTTGGAGTTTGTTATATCATTGGCATCTTCTGTGGATAACTTGAAGGTGATTTTATGCCATGTTTTTACTGTCTCTGTGTTTGTTTTGACTTAGATCCATGATGTGAAGTCAGGCATAGACTTTCCTAGTAGTGGTATCTTGTTAGGTACTCAAAAGATTTGGGATTTTAGAACAGTTTGGGTTTGGGGGGTTTGGATCAGGAATGGGCAACCTGTGGAGTGAACCAGTTTTTGTAGTTTGTTTCAAGTAGGATGTCATTTAGCCATGAAAGTATCCATTTGGGTTGTGTTGGAATGCATACCTCTCTTACTATCAACACTTGGGAGAGGGAGGCAGGTGAAGCTTGGTGAGTTCGAGGCCAGCTAGCACTATATAATGAGACCCCTGTTAAAAACAAAACAACATTAAATATTCAGAGCTAGAGATGTAGCTCAGCTGGGAGTGTTTGCGTATTTCATCCTTAGTACCATAGAAACCAGGCTAGGTGACGCACGCCTGGTAACCCAGCCAGCTCTCAGTTCAAGGTCACCCTCTGATATGTGAGTGCCAGGCCACACCTTGACCACATGAGACCCTATGTCAAAAGGGGGGCAATGGCAGTGATTCATGGTGTGACTTGTCCTCTGTGTATACGATAGCTGCTAGCTCGTCCGTCTTGGAGTTGCTCTTAACACACTGATGGGATGCTGCTGGCAGATGGGCCACAAAGACCTTGACTTATGGCCAGGACAGCTGTATTTTGGAACTCTGATTTTTAGCAACTCTAAACTGGCTGATTCAGGGGTGGAAGAGACACCTGCAGAAAATGCTTAGCCTGGTTTTGTTTTCTGAGGTGGGGTCTCACTGTACTCTGGGTTGGCCTGAAACTCACTAAGATCACGTCGGTCTCAGACTTAAGAGAGCTGCCTGCCTCTGCCTCTCAAGTGCTCCATCGTGCCCATCAGCAGTTTGCCTTTAGTCAGTCTTGAGATTAAAATATCCTGAGAAATATAACTTGATTTTTTTTCTTTGTTTTTTAAAGACGGAAAATGAAGAAAATGTTCTTATTTGTCTAAGAATAATTATTGAACTGCACAAACAGTTCAGGCCACCAATCACGCAGGAGGTGAGTTGTTCACCACATACGTTTATTTAGTGTGTGCGTATGTGTGTGTGCGTATGTGTGTGTGTGTGTGTGTGTGTGTGTGTGTGTGTACATGTGTGACGTGGCAAATGCATGGTGGAGGAAGATGACTTGGGATGGTCGGTCCTCTCCTATCATTTGGTTCCAGGAGTCAAATTCAGATTGCCTGACTTGGTGGCAAGCACCTTTACCTTCGGAGCCATCTAGCTGGCCCTTAACCCGTTGGTAACTAAACAAGTACTGGGTAGGAAGTAGAGCTTGTGTTGAGAAGTTTTGCCCCCCACTTTGCCGTGCTCTTGTCTTGTGCAGACTCATATGAGGGCACTGTCATGAGGTACACAGCTCACTCTGAGCATGTTCCTGCTCCACCACTCTCCATCAGAGCGCTGTCTTTACCATTTCTTTGGACGAATGTACAACTATCTCCCTGCATTTTCTCAGTAGTTGGAGTGCGGTAAAGACCAAAGTTGTGGGTCAGCTCAGACTCGTGGGATAGACTCAGAATTCCAGCTGTCCTCTTATGGGTAAAGATTAAAGGGAATTCTGAAGGTGGAGCTGGGTTTCTCAGCTCTGTAGCCTAGTAGCAGAGCAAAGCTGGAGAGCTGTAGCTTCTGGGAGCCGCCCTGGCCCTGTGACTGACACATGTGCAGGTGTCCACGGAGGATAGAAGAGGCTGTCCCATCCCGTGGAGCTGGAGTTCCTGGTGGTTTTACGCCACCTGTTCTAGGCACTAAAACTGAACACTGGTCCTCGGTTAGAGCAGGAACTGCTCCTCACCTGAGCCACTTCCCCTGTCTTGAAATATTTTATTTAGTGACTGTATTTCTTGACATTTAAAGTTTTTCAATTTTTATCTTTTTCCCCCATTTATTTGTTTGTTTGGTTTTTTGAGAAAGGGTTTCTTTATGTAGCCCTGGCTGTCCTAGAGCATGCTTTGCTTACCAGGCTGGCCTCTGCCTCTTGAATGCTGGGATTAAAGGCGTGAGCCACTATGCCCAGCTTCAGTTTTTTTTTTCTCAATGGCTATTGATAATTATTTTCTGTATATGGTTCAGATTATTTAATTAACTAGGTTTTCAGCAACAATTACTGAGTCAAAGTATAGTTCCCAGGTTTCACATAGGTGTTGCCAGGCTGATTGCTAGAAAGGCTTGTTGGTTTGATTCCCTTGGTAGTGTGAGAATCTCTACTCTTGTACCATCTCAAGCATCGTGTGTTTATTAATTTTATTTTTAATAATGTGTATTGGCCTTGTCTGTATGTGTCTTATGCTGTATGGGTGTCATCCGAGGTCAGATAAGGATGCCGGATCTTAGTAGGCAGCTGTGAACTCCCTGATAGGTGGCTCCTGGGCGTCTGTCTGGCTCCTCTGTGAGAGCGGCCGTGCTCTCACCTGCTGAGCCGTCTCTCCAGCCTCGGCTTTTCTGACCAGCACATAATGGCCCTTCCTCAGCCTTTATCCTTGGTAGCTTCTGTTTACCAGTGTCTGTCTGTCTTTTTCTTTCTTTTCCCCCATTTCTGTCCATTGCCCAACTTGCCTGACAGTTCCTTACTTAATAATAACCTCTTAAGAACTATTTGGGGGTGGGGGAGGGGTAGAGGTGTCTCGTGTCCTGGGCACGTGTGGAGGTCAGAGGACAGCTCTGACCTGTCTTGAGGGATCAGTGAGGTTACCAGGCTTGAGTAGTCTTTACCAGCTGAGCTGACACTGTAAGTGTGTTCTTACAATGAAGTATTTTTGCTTTTTTGTTGTTTTTTAGATTCATCACTTTTTGGATTTTGTGAAACAGATTTATAAGGAGCTTCCAAAAGTAGTGGTACGTTTTTGTTCATGTTTGAATTTACTGCTTATACGTATTTGTTTATCACCTTTCCTATAGGGAATTTGGGGCAGTTTAGTTGAAGTGATGGGGTGGGGTCTTAGGATGGAGAATACTGAACACCATAAGATGCACCGTTTGCCATTACTGTGTTCTTTCTGTGTAGAACCGCTACTTTGAGAACCCCCAGGGGATCCCTGAGAACACAGTGCCTCCCCCTGAAATGGTTGGTATGATCACGACAGTTGCCGTGAAGGTCAATCCTGAGCGGGAGGACAGCGAGACACGGACGGTGGGTGCTCCTCCTTCCTGCTGACAGCTCTGTCGAGTTTTTTGTTCTTCTCTTCCCAAATCTGTGGCCTCTCATTTCCTAGAGGGGAGAATGAGGTAACTTAAGACAGTTTGGGTTTCTCCTTTCTCTCTCCTTTACCTGGAGGCATAAGCCTGGTCCTGCTGTGGTGATACAGGTGAACCCTCAGGCACAAATGGTGCCTGGCTGTAAAGACCAGCCTACTGAGGAAACCTGGGGTCTCCTTCTGGCAGAAGCAGCAGGCTAGGCATGGGAGCAGAGAGGCTCTGATCTGCCAGAAGTTTTCTGAAGCTATAGGTGAGATTGAAGCTCCCTGGGGCAGAGAACACCCAGATGGGGCTCCAGCCCCACTCCGGTTTCCTGACTCTGTAAAAGTACATAAAGTTTCTCCCTGATCTTGTTTTTCCTGTTTTTATCTGGAAATCTGTCTTGGACTTTGCAATGGTAATGCAAGTGTTGCCTGTCACGTAGGGGACATGTGGTGACCTTTCCCTGTGAATCATTCTTGGGGCTGAAGTAAGAAAAGGATGTTTGTCTGGGGCTAGGGGTGTGTCTACTGGAAGGATGCTTGCCCATGCGCAGGAAGGCCTAGATGCGCTGTCCAGCATTAGGGAGGTGTGAGATCAGTTGAAGGCTAGCCTTAGCTACATAAGCTACATAGCGAATTGGATGCCAACCTCGGCTACGTGTGACCCTATTTCCAGCCTTAAAGAACAGCACTTTAGCCATCGTGCTTGTTTGAGACAAGGCTTCAGTTTGTGCTGAGGAGAACCATTCTGAGTTTTAAGCAAGGCGGCATCCTTTGCTTTCTTGACTGCTCACTGGTCATTTGCCCTGCCCCTTTTCATGTTCTGAGAGGCCTCAATAAGCTCATTCACATCTCTGTACTTACTATAAGCATTTTTTTTTCTGCTTATAAATATTATTAAATAAAACCCATGAAGTTTTTCTTGTTAAGTCAAATAGTTAGTGGCTTTAAAAGCTGGGTGGGTTGCCAGGCTGGGTGGGACACACCTTTATTCCTAGCTCTCTTTAGGAGATGCAGGTGGATTTCTGAGTTTGAAGCTTGCCTGGTTTACATAGTGAATTTCAGGCCAACCTGGTCTACATGAGTCCCTGTCTCAAAAACAAAAAACAAAACAAAAAACTAGATGTAATACATGACTGAGGCAGGAGGATTGCTGTGAGTTACAAATTCACTTTGGCTAAATAGTGAATTCAAGGCCAGCCTAGGTTACACAGTGAGACTTTGTAAAGCCAGACAATTGGGCCTGGTGGCTCGTGCTCATAATACCAGCATTTGGGATGCAGAGGCAGGAGGATCACTCTTAAACTTGATCAGCCAGGGGTATGTAGGGAGACCTTGTTTTCCAAACCAGTCTTCCTACCCTCACAGAAATACCCACAAACCCTAGATTTCTCAGGTGATCTTAATGTTTGGGTTTCCCCTAAGATTCTGCTTCTGTGGGGTATCACTTGTGTGTTAGTTTGGATTCTCCACAGATGCTTGCAAGGAGTGTCAGTGTCTCTGTTCACTGTGGGGCTTAGCGGGATTGGCTGGGCACTGGTGGGCGCCACAGTGCTGATGGCTGCCTCTCTGCATCTCCCAGCATTCCATCATTCCCCGAGGATCGCTGTCACTGAAGGTTCTGGCCGAGCTCCCCATCATTGTTGTACTGATGTACCAGGTATGTGTGTACCACGGAATGTTTCTTCATGTGAAAGCTCATGTCTGAGTTCCTTCAGTGACTACTGTGCACACCCCCCACTTGTTCTGCACCCCGCTGTCTGTGGTGTGCCCGACCATCCGGTGACACAGGTGACAGGTGGACATAAAAGCACTAAACCGGACTGTTTCCCCCCAGCTGTACAAACTGAACATCCACAACGTCGTGGCCGAGTTTGTGCCCCTGATCATGAATACCATCGCAATTCAGGTATCCGCACAGGCCAGGTAAGCCTTCCTCAGACCGAGATGGAGCTGACGGCACAGTGCTTTTTCCAAATAGTAATTGCTTGTTGCTCCCGTTCTTGAGATGTGAGAATTGCGAGTGTTACAACGTATGTGCATTTTGACTTATAAACTCCTGGTAATGCAGGCTAAGATCCTTCTAGCTCCTTTTTACAGTTTTATCCATTTAGTGTGCCTGTCAGTGCCATAGTGTGGGCTGTGGTGGCCTCGTTCTCATTCGTGGGCCCCAGGGGCTGAACTCAGGTGGTCAGTCTTGGTGGCAGGTGCCTTTCTTTGCTGAGCCACGTCCTTAGTTGAAAGGACGCCGTAGTGGATTGCTTTCTCTCACCTTGAAGTTCCCCGGTGTCACCAGGCACTGCTTGTCCTAGCTGGTGTTTTGTTTTGTTTTGTTTTTTGAGGAAACTGGCCATGTGCTTGACCTCCAGGGCTGGGGAGGAACAGGCCAACTAGATCCACCCTTGTCTTAAACTGAATAGCATTCTTTAAGGATACCCTCTCTTGACTTGCAGTCCCTCTGGCTGTGAGGTCCTGGAGGAGCATCTGAGGAGTGAGCCTCTCCAGCCATTTCCAGAGCTTATATCAAAGCACTCAGGTGCTCTGAGGAAAGCAGACCGTGCAGCATGGGCAATAGGGAATCCACATGAGGAATGCTGTGCTGGGCTTTGATCTGGGCTATTCGGAATTTCTGTGCTATCTGATCCTATGTCATCCTTATGTGTATGCGTGCATGTCTGTGTGGGTACGTGCACATGGTACAGTGCCCATGGAGGCCAGAAGAGGGCGCCGGATTCCCCTGGAGCTGGAGTTTTAGGAGGTTGTGGGCTGTCCAGGATGCTGGGAACTGAACCTGGGCCCTCTTTAACAGCAGGTGCTCCTACCAAGTGCTCTGCGCCTCCCCAGGCCCCTTTCATGTGCTTTGAAACTGCATACATAGATGCGCTCATGTTGCCATGTGCTTCTGTTCTGTATGGAAATGAGGGAACTTCAAGACTGACTAATGTTGGATGTGTATTCAATCCCTGCCCAGGCAACATAAGCTTTACAACAAGGAGCTGTATGCTGACTTCATTGCAGCTCAGATCAAGACACTCTCGTTCTTAGCCTACATCATCAGAATTTACCAGGTAAGTTCCTCGGCGCTTTTTTTTTCTTCTTTCATGTGTATGTGTGTGCTTTGAGTGTGTGTGTGTGTGTGTTTGTAAGTGAAGGCACATGTGTGCAGATGTGTGGGGAGGCCAGGGGTTGATGTAGGGAATCTTCTCCCATCGCTCTTTGCCCTTCTCTTTCTGAGGCAGGTCTTGTAAGTCAAACCCAGAGCTCATTGATGTGGTTAGTCTTTTGCAGACTCTCTTTATAAGACGAAGTCTCACTGTGTGGTCCAGGCTGGCCTTTGGGCCTTGGTGTTTGAGTCAGGAAGAGACTGTTTAGAGCTACTCAGAATCGCCACTCTGGGCTCACATTAGTGGGATGACTAAGTAGAGGATGGATGGATGGATTGATTGATTTATGAGACAGGCTGTTTACTATTGTAGCCTTGGCTGGCCTGGAACTTGTTAGGTAGACCAGGATGCTGCCTGCCTCTGCCTCCTGAGTGCTGGAATTAAAGGTGTAAGCATTTACTTATTTTAAAAAGGTGTGTGTGTGTGTGTGTGTGTGTGTGTGTTCGCACGCATGAACACTTGCCTGAGGAAGCCAGAAAGGGGCATTGGATCTTCTGGGTCTGGAGTTACAGGTGGTTGCGAACCACCTGCTGTGGGCGCTAGATGGGGTCCCCCCTGGAAGAGCAGCAGGTACCCTTGACCACCAGGCCCTTGACCACCAGGCCGTCTTTCTAGCACTGAGTTGGTTTTTTTTGAACAGGCACTTTAGCACTTTTCTCTCTAATAAGGAAGTGATGCAAATTCAGTGTTGAAAATTGTAAAGAATAGTAAGGGTGTTGCCCTCCATGTGGGAGGCCACCTGCCCCTGGGGTCATACTTTCTTTTAGAGTGACTCCGGCTGTATACACACACACACACACACACACACACACACACACACACACACACACTCTCTCTCTCTCTCTCTCTCTCTCTCTCTTTCTCTCTCTCTCTCTCTCTCTCTCTCTCTCTCATCTTTCTGGTGGTGCTTGCTTAGGCCCGACGCTTCGTGAAAGGACTTGGGTGTTTCTGTAGCCTCCCAGACACGGTGTGACTGTTGGCTTTCTTGCTGTGACAGGAGCTGGTGACAAAGTATTCTCAGCAGATGGTGAAAGGCATGCTACAGCTGCTTTCCAATTGCCCAGCGGAGACCGCACACCTCAGGAAGGAGCTTCTCATCGCTGCCAAGCACATCCTCACCACAGAGCTGAGAAACCGTAAGGCTGCCTTCTCTTTCAGGGCCATGTAACCTGCGCCATCTTGGGGGCAAGGCTTTCTGACTTCCTGGAGGTTCTACCTGTCTTAGCATGTTTGTTCCTTCTTTATTGCTGTCTTGGGTCTTCAATTTTTTTTTTTTTTTTTTTTTTTAAATTTTCATTTGTTTACTCTTATGTGATGGATGTGTGTGTATTACTAGCATCTTTGTACATGTACACCACATGTGTGCCTGTTGTCTGCAGAGACTGGAAGAGGGCATCAGATGCCCTGAGACTGGAGTTGCAGACACTTCTGAGATGCCTTGTGGGTGCTGGGAATCGAACATATGTCTTTACTGAGCCAACTCTCTAGCCTTTTGTTTTTGTCTGTTTTTTAAGACAGGGTTTCTCTGTGTAGCCCTGGTTGTCCTAGAACTCTGTAGACCAGGCTGGCTCAAACTTGGAGCTCCGCCTGCTTCTGCCTCTTGAGTGCTGAGATTAAAAGTGTGGGCCACCATGCCCGGCCAGCCCTCTTTTTTTAAAGATTTATTTTTATTAATTGCCTGGACGTGTGCTGGGGTGAGGAGCTGCACACATGAGTACAGGTGTCTGAAGGAGGCCAGAGGCCTGAAATGTACTTGACTTTAGAACTGAGCTGGCTATATGTCAGGCTTGTCCCAG
Organism: Uromys caudimaculatus; assembly: GCA_028551405.1. NCBI lineage: Eukaryota > Metazoa > Chordata > Mammalia > Rodentia > Muridae > Uromys > Uromys caudimaculatus. The sequence goes on along the minus strand of CM052721.1, from coordinate 7,727,095 downwards.
AATCCTACTGTCCTGTAGGCTTGTCATCTATATTAAGAGATCCGTTCTCTTCTGTCTTTGGTATGACTGCGCCATCTCTCTAGCCCATCTTGGTCAGTTCTCTAACACTGAACATTACCCTGACCATGTCTTTGTGGGCAGGTGACTTGTGTGGCCCAGCAGAGCCAGCATCTCACCTCACAGGATCTTTGTGGTCTTTTTCTCTGCCCTGAGCACTGGGGAGGGCTTGTGAAGTCTTCAATGTTCTCATGTTTCCTAGAGTTCATCCCCTGCATGGACAGGCTGTTTGATGAATCGATCCTGATTGGCTCTGGGTACACGGCTCGGGAGACGCTAAGGTACAGCAGCACTAGTAGACACGGACGCAGGCCTGCTTGGTGTGATTGCTAGGAACGGGATCACCTGCACTTAGCATTGGTAGGGCTCTAATGAGTGCAGGTCTGCTGGACTCTGCTCACTTACTAGATTTAGAATGGCAGCAAGTTTCAAAGTCCTCAGGTTGTTTTAATAAAAAATAACAAATTTTTTTAAACATTTTTGGAAATTTTTTTTGGTAAGTGTGTGCTCATGCACTCAAGACAAGGTGTAGTGGTCAGTGATCAACCTGCACGATTTAATAATGCAGACAGTATTGTTGTATATGCATACAGTGGCCGTAACATAGAGAGCATTAGTTAACCTATTGACTACCATGTGAGGTAGTCTGACTGTGTAGCTGTGGGTGGCCTGGAACTCACAGATTACCTCTCTCTGCCTCCTGAGTACTGCCTCACCATGCCTGGCACATTGTTAATTTTGAGTAGCAAACCCCACTCAGTGCGTGCACAATCTACCGGGGTCTGATAGGTATTTTCCTGACTAGTCATTACTGTCGACTTGACATAATCTAGAGCAGAGGTTCTTAACCCTGAGGGGGTCATGACTCAAAGGTTGAGAACTGCTGCCTTAAAAGAAAATATCCTTGCTAAGAAGCTACCAACTGCCAGTAGCTGATCTAGAAAGTCACCTGACAAGAGGGAACCTCAATGAAGAATTGTCAGATTGGCCTATGGTCACATCTGTGGGGCATATTCTTCATTGCTAATTAACAGGAGAGCCCAGCCCACCGTGGGTGGCAGCATCCCCTAGGCGGGTGATCTTGGGCTGTATCAAAAGCTAGCTGAGTGTGAAACTGTAGGCAGGTTTCTCCCACTGTCACTGCCTCCAGCTCTCACTTGAATCCCTTCCCTGAGTTCCTGCCGTGATAGATCGTGACCCCAGAGTGTAGGCCAAGTAAACCCTCTCTTAAGTTGCTTTTGGTCAGTTTATCACAGCGACAGAAAAGCCAAATAGGACAGGAACATTATGACGTGTGAATGTTGGCTTTTCGGTGTGGACAGTAAGGAGTGAAGCATGGTGAGAAAGGCTAGGCCTTTCAGTTGAGCAGCTGGGAGAGGAGCAAGGGTTGGGCTAGGGACTTACCCCCATTAGCACTGCACACGCCGCAGTGGCTCCTGGGAATACACTGGTCCATCTCTCCCTGCAGGCCCCTTGCCTACAGCACACTTGCCGACCTTGTGCATCACGTCCGCCAGCACCTGCCCCTCAGCGACCTTTCCCTCGCTGTCCAGCTCTTTGCCAAGAACATCGATGATGAGTCCCTGCCCAGTAGCATCCAGACCATGTCCTGCAAGCTCCTGCTGAACCTGGTGGATTGCATCCGCTCCAAGAGTGAGCAGGAGAGCGGCAACGGCAGAGATGTCTTGATGCGGATGCTGGAGGTACCGACTGCCATGATTTTCTTAAAGCATTGTCAGATGTGGGTGAATGAGGCGGCCACGTAAGGGTGTGGCTTTGGGAATTAGACCGAGTTGTTCAAACCTGCCTCCCCTGCGCTGGCAGCCACACTTGGAAGCTGCTTCTTTCTGTATGTTTCTCTTTAGTCTGCTGGCAGGGCTGCCCTGAGTGTCAGAGCAACTTCTTTACCTGGTGCTGACTTGAAGAGCTCCCTGCTGGGCAGCAGTAGTCAAGACCTCTCAACACCCTAGTCAGTGTGTTGGGAGGGGCGAAAGGTTTCCATGGCACTGGAGAGCACTCTGAGTCAAAGCTGGATCCTGCTCACCAAGCTCAGAAACCAGCAGCAGTTGACTCTTGTGTGCATGTGTGTTTTGTTTTTTCTAAGGATTTAGTTTTTAACTATGTTTATGTGTGTGTTGTACATATATGTTCATATGTGCCGGGGGATTTAGCTCTCCCATGTGGGTGCTGGGAATGGATCTTGGGTCATCTGGAAGAGATAAGAGCTCTTACTAGCTGAGCCATCTCTTCACATGTTTTGTATTGTTAAGGCATGATCTTTTTGGCTGGTAGTTTTATCCTGTAGGCTCTGCTGCTGGCCAGCCAGCTCCAGGGATCCCTGCTGTGTCTTCTTCCCCAGAACTGGGATTACAAACACGTGCTTCCATACCTTGCTTTCTCTATGGGTTCTGTGAACTTCACACAGATCCTCTTGCTTGCAAGGCAAACACGTTACAGACTCGGCCTTTAGGCTTCAGGTGGTTGACTGTTAACTTTTGTCTCCTTTTTCTGACTCCAATTTCTTTTGCCATTAGGTTTTTGTCCTCAAGTTTCACACCATTGCCCGGTACCAGCTCTCCGCCATTTTTAAGAAATGCAAGCCTCAATCTGAACTGGGAGCTGCAGAAGCTGCACTGCCCGGGGTGCCCACAGCCCCTGCTGCCCCTGGCCCGGCCCCTTCCCCAGCCCCTGTGCCTGCCCCTGCACCCCCTCCCCCCCCAGCCCCAGCCCCAGCCACCCCAGTGACCCCCGCCCCCGCGCCCCCATTTGAGAAGCAAGGAGAAAAGGACAAGGAGGACAAGCAGACGTTCCAGGTCACGGACTGCCGGAGCCTGGTGAAGACCTTGGTCTGCGGGGTCAAGACAATCACGTGGGGCATAACATCGTGCAAAGCTCCTGGTGGTAATTCTACTCTTGCGCTCTTCAGACCGACAGCACTTGTAGCTCTTGTATTTGCCAGGTTTTAATGTATTCTGTCTCTTCTAGAAGCTCAGTTTATTCCTAACAAGCAGTTACAACCCAAAGAAACTCAGATTTACATCAAGCTCGTGAAGTATGCAATGCAGGCCTTGGATATTTATCAGGTATGAAGTGACCGCAGACAGTGTTGAGTCTGGACGATGCCCTTGGAACAGAGTGCTGGGACTGCTCGGGCTCTCGGAGTTCAGTTCTGTTTGATGGCCTGGCTTTTGCATTTTGCTGGGATAACAAACCTGCATCCTCACGCCAGTTTATGTGTTGCTGAGATCAAATCCAGGCTCCATGCATTAGTGCCAGTTCCCTTCCCTGATACTATGGTAAAATACTCTGACAGAAGCACTTTAGCCAACAAGGAGCTTACTTACCAAATGGAGGTGGGCGTGTATCTTTACCCTCTGAGCTGGCTCTCTGGCCTCTACGTTTATTTACTTTTTTTTTGTTACCCTCTAGTGTGAACACCTAGTGTTTTTCTTTTTCAAAATTGAGTCAAGAGAATGTAGAAGGATAACCTTTATTGAGTTCTGTGTTTCGTTGAAGCGTTTGACTTGTGATTTTGTGAAGAAATACATGTTCAGTAGAAGGTGCTCCCTTCTAACTGCCATGGGGATTCTCCCATCCTAGGTCCAGATTGCAGGGAACGGACAAACATATATTCGCGTAGCCAACTGCCAGACGGTCAGGATGAAGGAAGAGAAGGAGGTGCTGGAGCACTTTGCTGGCGTCTTCACCATGATGAACCCGCTAACGTTCAAGGAGATCTTCCAGACGACAGTCCCTTACATGGTAGAAAGGATCTCAAAAAATTACGCTCTTCAGGTATAAAACACTTTGTTTAAATTAAAGTGTGTGTGTGTGTGTGTGTGTGTGTGTGTGTTGGAGGTCACAGGACAATTTGTAGGAGAGTGATTGAACTCAGGTCTTCAGGCTTGGTGGTAGGTGCCTTTCTGTGCCGAGCCATCTTGCCAGCCCTATTTATATTCTTTTAACGTTCACTTTAAATTTTTTTTTTTTAATCGTGTATTGAATGTTTTGTGTTTACTCATCTACTTTGAGGATTTAAAAATGTGCTGTCCTCAGGATGTGCATGCAGGGGAATATTGGGCAGTAATGTTTGAGAACATTTTCAACCCTTCGGATGCTTCGGGTTAGTTCCTCTCAAGAGTAGAAGCTAATGAGTGTTAAATGCAGGCTGTCAGGTTTTGATGGTGAGCAGGGACGGCAGGTCAGGTGCCATGCTCTGGTAGGAGGCACAGGCATGCACACACGCACGCAGCTCGTTTGATGCACGGGGTAATGGTTTTCTCAGCATGTCTGTGACTGGTGGGTTTTGTTTGAGAAACTCATTCCTTCACCTTTTCTAGCTGCTTTGAGGAAGAGGATTCATTTTGTAGTGGTATTTCTTTCAAAGCACCCCCTTCCCCTTGAAGCTGAGGACCAGACCTATAGCCTTGTGTTTGCTAGACAAGTGCTCTACCCTGAAGCGAAATCTCCAACCTGTTCTGCCATTTCTTGTTTTGACAGATTGTTGCCAACTCCTTCTTGGCAAACCCTACTACTTCTGCTCTGTTTGCCACAATCCTGGTGGAGTACCTACTGGACCGGCTGCCGGAAATGGGCTCCAATGTGGAGCTCTCCAACTTGTACCTCAAGCTGTTCAAGTTGGTCTTCGGCTCAGTTTCCCTGTTTGCAGCTGAGAACGAGCAGATGCTAAAGGTAACGTGCACCTTGCTCCAAGGGCCACCGGGGCTCAGGGGCTCTTACTGCTTCTTTTTTTTTTTTTAACAGAAATTACGGTGACTCCGTTTTACATGTGTATAACACTTTAAATTTGCTGTGCCACAAATAAGGGCCACATGCCAACAATAGTTCAGATGTTACTCTGTCAGGTGACAGTAGAAAATTCAGAATTAAGGCCTAGTATGCAGGCATGTAAGCCTACCTCCTGGGAGGTGGAAGCTGTAGATCAAGGGAGTCTCAGCTACTTAGAAAATTTGAGACCAGCCTGAGCTACATGAGCCCCTATATATCAAACACCTAAAAAAAAAAAAAAAAAAAAAAGAAAATTTCACCCTCAGGTAACTGCATAGTAACCTGAGAATATATTAAGAACATCTTTATAGACGTGTGGCAGAGACCATTGTACTCTCTGGCCACTGTGGTCTTTTGTTTGCTTTGGTGAAATAACAGCTCCCTGTAGCTTGATTGCAGACCGGGGGGCGTGGCGACTCCTCACGGGTGCTCACTGCTCTGTCTGCCTTCCCTCTGGCCAGCCTCACCTGCACAAGATCGTGAATAGCTCCATGGAACTGGCCCAGACCGCCAAGGAGCCTTACAACTACTTCCTTCTGCTCCGAGCTCTCTTCCGCTCCATAGGAGGCGGCAGCCATGACCTCCTGTATCAGGAGTTTCTGCCTCTCCTTCCAAATCTCCTTCAAGGTAAGAGCAGTGTCTCATGCGTCCATCTGTCTGTCTGACTGACTGACTGCTGGGCTTATCCGCTCTGTCTTGCAAAGCCCATGGGAGGTGGGTGGGTGCTGGGAGCCTCTCCCCCCGACCCATTAGTTAGAAAATAACAATATTAGTTTCTGTAATCAAACCACGCAGAACTTTTAACGTAGAGGTCTCGTCTGTGTTTATTGCACTGTTACCTCCATACGGATGGTGTAGAGTGTAAAGTACTGTGAATTCCCCACAGAATTCTTGGGTGGCCCTTGCCCCTGCTCAGCCTCATGGCCAGTCCTTATCCTGGTCTTACTTAGATGTGCTTAGGCAGATTTCCTCCCTCTGCTAGGTCTGGCTCTTTTCTCTTTGCCTGGCTTTGTGCAACTGGTACTGAGACAGAAAGTCCGACATGATGTTTATACAAGCACAGTGTAGCCTATAGGAACTACCCCCAGCCTGTGTTGTCACTGTGGGAGGGACTCTGGGTGCAGTTATAGGCTTAGCGGTGGGGAGCGGTGGCCTGTGGCTTGTACAGCCAATGTTGCATGCGTTAGGGAGGTAAATGCACTCCCCTCTTCCAGGACTGAACATGTTGCAGAGCGGCCTGCATAAGCAGCACATGAAGGACCTCTTTGTAGAGCTGTGTCTCACCGTGCCAGTACGGCTGAGCTCTCTCCTGCCCTACCTGCCCATGTTAATGGACCCCTTGGTGTCTGCCCTCAATGGGTCTCAGACGTTGGTCAGCCAAGGCCTGAGGACCTTGGAGTTGTGTGTGGACAACCTGCAGCCGGATTTCCTCTATGACCACATTCAGCCTGTGCGCGCAGAGCTCATGCAGGTAAGTGCACTTTCACCTCTGCACCAGCAGGGGGCCTCAGCTTCGCACGCCTCCAGTTTGTCCTGAGGCTCCACTGTGCTCAGTCATGCTTGCGTGCTGAGCCCTGGGATGTACGAAGACACTTAGCGCTAGTGGGTTGTGACGGGCTGTGTGGCAGTGTTGCCTCTCAGTTTAGAACTTTCCCAAGCATCAGAGCTCTGTAAGCCAGTGTGAAGGCAGATGGCATGGAGCTGTATAGACTTGGAGAAAGAGCTTCTCTGTACCCACAGAGACTTTGCAGTTTTATTGTAAGAGGTGCAACTCTGCAGGGAAGCAGAGGGTACCTTGCCTGCCCCAGCTCACCCCTAGAGGAACAGAACGGATAGTCAGAGGTTGTCTGGAAGTCTTAGGGTTTTGTTATATGCAGTCAGGGCGTTAGGTATCTTCCACTTTTCACTGTGCTTTGTCTGTGCCGTGATCATGAGATTGGTAATCACTGGGGGCAGGGCACTTGGATTTCTGTCTCACTAGCATAGGGTCACAGCCAGCCTTCGTGGTGGAGGCCAGTGGCTCCAAACTGGATTGGAGCGGCAGCACCTTGCCTGGAGGCAGGACTAACAGACCTTCTCTGTCCGTCCTGGGATTATTTCTTGGTCTCTGTACACTTGAAGAAGATGGACTAGGCCTACTTAGCATGGGAGGACTACAGAGCCTGCTCTGAGAGCCACACTATCAGGTCTAGAAAACAGCTTGTCTTGCCGGAGTGTGTGTGGGGCACACGGGAAGCAGAAGCAGTGAGGCAGTGTTGGGCCACAGTTTGCTTTAGCACGAGACACAGGTTAAAGGTCCTTTTAGTTTCTAGAGGCTAGTAACCTCCAAAACAAGTGGCAGTGTTGGTGTCTCCTGACCCACACTGAGCCTTGGTGCTGCTGTAACCTGGCAGAAGACCCCTTTCTGAGGGACAAGAGGATGTTGGGTTATGACCTGGAAGAACATGAGAGAAACTGGGATCTTGCATGGTGTGGGGAAATGTACCAAGACTTCATGTTGCTTGAATATTGCTGGATTCTGACATTGAGTGCTATAATGGAAGTTAGGAAAGCGGACTTAAAACAAGGACAACAGTGATTCTGAGACGTAGGTAATTCAGGTGAGGGGGTGCGGGCAGCGAGTGCAGCGTCGTGTGGCAGCGGCACAGGTGTCGGCTGTGCAGGGCATCCCTGAGCTCAGCTTCCCCTGCAGTCCTGCTTCGGGAGCTGTCACTCAGAGAGACTGTGGACTGAGGCTTCAGAACAGCGAGTTCTGAGCACACGTGCTAGCATTGCTTTATTGGTGTGATAAAACTCTGAGGTGGGCTTCTAAAGATGGCCCAGATGTGTGTGTGGGGGGCACCGTAGGGATGTAACAAGGTCCCATGTAAGCATTTGGCAGAGACTAAACCATCCACGTGTTTAGTCTCTGTCCTTAGGGAAAGGCCTCCCTGTCCTTAGGGAAAGGTTTACAGAGCAAGGAGGGGTTGCAGGAGGGGTGTGGTCAGGTCTGTGTTCAAGGACATTGCTCTGCCCTTGTGGCTGTTTTCTGTTTTTCTTTAACCTGGTTCTCAGGGACCTCTACCACACCCTTACCTTCCGTAAATGGAGACTTAAAATATATGGAAATCTGTATTTGTCATGTTTCTAAGTAGAAGAAAAAAAATCCAGGACAAGAGTGTCCAGTAAGACAACCATTCCGCTTCACTCCTGAAAACTGTAGCTATTCACTCTGAGTACCGAAGCCTTTTATTTACCTACTTAGTTTTAAAGATTTTCTTTTTGTGTGTGAGTGTTTGCATGCATGTATTACGTCACGCCTGTGCCGTGCCTGAGGAGGCCGGAAGGGGGACTGGAGAGCCACCAGGTAAGTTTAGGGAACTCAACCTAGGTGCTCTGGAAGAGCAGCCAGCACTCTTACATATGTGTTGAGTGGGTGTCCACAGAGGGCAGAAGGTGACGAACACCCTAGAGCTGGAGTTATGGGCAGCACCATGGATGGCCTAATTCTTTGCTTTTTATTCTGTGCCATTTTTTATATAAAAGAGCTCCAAAGTATGTATGTTTGCTTAGTAAAGACAGAACTTCACTGGGGGAGGACAACCAAGGGGGAACCATGTTTGAGGGACAGAAGCAGGAGGAAGAGTCCTTACATCTAACAAATTGGAACTGTGGTCATAAGCTGTGGGAACCTGTTGCCTGGCTAGCCTTCGGTGAAAGCCGTTTGGTTTTTATAGGCTTTGTGGCGCACGCTTCGCAACCCTGCAGACAGCATCTCTCACGTGGCCTACCGTGTGCTTGGGAAGTTTGGCGGCAGCAACAGGAAGATGTTGAAGGAGTCTCAGAAGCTGCACTATGTTGTGACTGAAGTTCAAGGCCCCAGCATCACCGTGGAGTTCTCTGATTGCAAAGCTTCTCTCCAGCTTCCGATGGAAAAGGTAAAGGTGGGAGCCACCAGGGAGATCTTATTTTGCTCTAAGAAGATTGATTTCAATATAAAATACGTATGTGAGCCAACTCTGAGGGAAGAACAGGAGTCGTGGGGCAGTCTGCTTGGTTGGGAAGGTGGCTTGCATAATGCTTGTAGGCCGGTGGAAGGGTGTTGTTCAGGGGTTTAGGACTCTTGAGAGTAGGGTCCTTCCAGATGACCAGCTCACCTGAACTCCTGCTCTGTTGTGATCTTGCTGGGCATTATTTCCGGGACCATTGAGAGCGCAAGAGGATCTATAATTGTCTCTCATCCCTGCTATCCCAGGATCTAGCTTTCTTCGGTTTTTTATTCCAACTCTCCTGTTCTCTCCTTTCTGGCTCTTTGGAAATGAGTTAGTGTTGTACCTCTGTGTTTCTCTCTGTCTCTGTCTGTCTTTTTCTGTGTGCATATGTATGCATGCAGATGTGTGGTGGAGTTGGTGGATGGCCTTCTCTTTCACAGAGAAGTAAAAGCCTCAGAAAACCATTGTTCAGGTTTCAGGTGAAGGGAATACAGTGTGTGTTCAGCCGTGGCCCGTGAGCTTCAGCCCTTGATGGATGTGCGAGTTGACAGGCTGCCACACCGGACTCTCCAGGGCTCTCTGACTTTCTGAAGTCTCACTGGTCATTAAAACGTGGAATTGGGGGCTAGAGAGCTGGCTGAGCACTTACTAGCATTTGCTACTCTTGCAGAGGTTGCTGCCTAAGTTCCCAGTATCCATGGTGCTGCCTGTAACTCCAGCTCTAGGGGATATGTCACCCTCTGCCCTCTGTGGACACCTACACTCAACATATACATAATCTATAGACAGATACACACATAAACACATAATTAAAAATAAGACCTTCCATCCAGAGTTGCTATGCACTCTTAATCTTATCTGGAGCCATGCAGCTCTTTCCTTTCTTCACTGTTTTCAGAAGCCTTGCTTGTGGTTGCCTGTTAGACTGATGCCCTGCTTAGTTTGCCCAGCAACCACTAAGGCGCCGTGTCTGTCTGTCTGTATGCACATGCCTTTCAGGTCACACTGTTCACACTGTGCTTTTTGTCCTAGGCCATTGAGACCGCCCTGGACTGCCTGAAAAGTGCCAACACAGAGCCCTACTACCGGAGGCAGGCTTGGGAGGTGATCAGGTGCTTCCTGGTGGCCATGATGAGCCTGGAGGACAACAAGCATGCGCTCTACCAGCTGCTGGCACACCCCAAGTACGTGCTTGGGCTATTTTCTGGGACTGGAGCAGCTTGCTGCAGAAATTAGGGACATAAGTCACTGCCCAGGAGTCTGTTAGGAGTGTGCCACTTCAAATGGCCAGGGTAGTGTGTAATTTACCCAGTGATACACTGTACAGCCTCAAGAGCCCTGGTTCTCAACCTCTCTTCGGGATCTTCTACAGGGGTTGCTTAAGACCATTGGAAAACACAGGTATTTACATTACGATTCGTAAGGGTATCATGAGGAGCTGAATTAACGTTAGGAAGGTGGAGAGCCGCTGAGCTAGGGAAGGAGAGAGCGTGACCATCTATAGTAAGAGTTGGTATTGGATCCATTTCATTGTGTGTGTTGCTGTCAAGGAGTCTAGGGTCATGTTTGCACGTTTGGCATGGCTTTTTAAATTTTCTTCTTTTTGTGTTTAGAGACAGGGTCTCATGTAGCCCAGGCTGGTCCCAAACTCAGTATGTAGCTGAGAAGTACTTGAACTCTGGGTCCCCCTCCTCTGGCTCACAGATGCGAGGTGACAGGTTTCTGCTGACAGCCATATCTCAGCCTGTGATAGACCTGTACCATTCCCACTTCATCACTGGTTGACTTCTTACAGTTTGGCTTTATTTTGGAGGCAGGATCTCTCTGTGTATCCCTGACAGACCTGGAACTTGTTACGTAGGCAAGGCTCACCTCAAACTCACAGATAACTACTTGTCTCTGCCTCCGAAGTGCGCGCACACACACACACACACACACACACACACACACACACGGATTTAAACTTTATTTTAAAAAATGATGGCTATTTTTCTCTGCTTGTGTGTGCATTTGACTGATGGTCTGTTTAGGGAGGCCGGAGGACTTTGGGATCTAGGCTGGCAATCATCAAGCCCCAGTAATCCTCCTGCATCATCATCCCCTCCCACCTAATGCTGCTGTTATAGGCACATGTGGGTCCATACTTCGCTTTGCATGGGGGTTGTAGAGATTGGATATATAATAAGGTCTTCCTGTCTTGTACAACAGACGTTCGTAGCCACTGAGCTTTTTTTTTTTTTTTTTTTTTTAGTCCAGAATTTAAAGTTTGTTTGCTACACTCGTGGGTGGCATTTTGCCCTGACATCTTTGCTATCATCTTTAATGTAATCCTGCAATCAACCACTTCATAGGCTTTCTACTTTTGATGAGCTTTTCAGAAACTTCTGCCTCTCTTTGCTTCTTGTTCTGATCATCACAAAGGGCTCCCCAAGTTTAGCTTGTACAGGCTCATCACAGTCAGACGCCAGCATACAAAGATGGGCCTGGGGCTTGAGGCTCTGGAGGCTTTGCTCACTTCACACGCCAGGCCTCAGAGGATGAAAATGGTCTTGCGCGCCTGTGCAGAGCATGGCTATCCACTGCACTGGCAGTGTCTTCCTCAGATGTGACAGTGGTGACTGGTAAATCAACTGTGCTCAAGGCATGCGCCTTTGTAGCAGTGGGGAAAACAACTTTTATTTCTCTTTGTAAAAAGGTATTTTTATTTTTTGTGTATGTGTGTTTGCCTGTATATATGTCTGCATCTTAAACATGTCTGGTGCCCTCAGAGACCAGAAGAGGCATCGAGATTTCCCAGGACTACTTTTTGGGTGGTTTTAAGCTGACAAGTGGATGCTGAGAATTGAACTCAGATCTCTTGCTGAAATGTGGCTCAGTGGTTCCGAGTACTTGCTGCTCTCATTGCAGACCTGGGTTCCGCTTCTGGAACCACATAGCAACTCACAGTCTTCTGACTGCAATTCTAAGGGATCCACTGCTCTCTTCTAAAACCAAACATACATACAGTGCACATATGTACATGTAGGCAAAACACTCACACAAAACAAAGTGTCTTTAATAGGAGCAGCCAGTGCTTTTGACCACTCAGCCACCGCAGCGGCCTTGACACATAACACAGAAAACAATGCACTGACTGCCACCAATTCATTATTCACCTCCAAATCTGTGTATGTGTTAGGGAGAATATAATTTGCTATGTCTTTTTTTTTTTTTTTTTTTTTTGGTTTTTCGAGACAGGGTTTCTCAGTAGCCCTGACTGTCCTGGAACTCACTCTGTAGACCAGGCTGGCCTCGAACTCAGAAATCCGCCTGCCTTTGCCTCCCAAGTGCTGGGACTAAAGGCGTGCACCATCATTGCCTGGCCTTTGGCTATGTCTTGAAACATTGGCCATAAGTGTTGAAAAACTGAAGTTAATACCTGGTACCAAATGCTGCTGAAATTGGAGCAGAGGTGAATTTAGGTCACTCTACATGAGAGCTTGTTGTGACCTGAGACACTGGGTGTGGTGACGAGTGTGGTTCTGTCTTCCAGCTTTACAGAAAAGACCATTCCCAATGTCATCATATCTCACCGCTACAAAGCACAGGACACTCCAGCCCGGAAGACATTTGAACAGGCTCTGACTGGGGCGTTCATGTCTGCAGTCATCAAAGACCTGCGGCCCAGTGCCCTGCCCTTTGTGGCCAGCTTGATCCGCCACTACACCATGGTAGCAGTGGCCCAGCAGTGCGGTAAGTTTGGGGCTTGTGGGAGCAAAGCCTGTCAGGACCCGTTGTCGTTTAAGAGAGGCTGTGGCAGAGGCCTTTTCTTTAAGGACCTTCATCAGTCAGGTGCTTATTTCGGTGTGGAGAACTGTGGAAGTTACCACCAAGTTCTGCCCTGTGGGAAGTGGATCTGGGTACACTGGGCAAACTGTAGGCCAAACAAAAATGGTGGCTGTAGAGATGGAGATGCCCAGTGATGAAGGTACTCATTGCCAAGTCTGAGTTCAGTCCCCAGGGACCCAAATGATAAGACAATCAACTCCCACAAGTGTCCTCTGACCTCTACATGCAGGTTCCCATGTGCGTACCCTCACAACCCTTCCCCCCCACACACAGAAGAGGTACATGAAGTGAACCTATGAAAGCATGATGTTCTGATCTTCCCCTCTCTAGTGGAGTTGTCCAAGGCCAGCCTAGTGCCTGTGCCACCCACTCTGCTGCAGCCAGCTCCTGACACCCTCTTGGCAGTTCTCATGCCTGCCCCCTGGCTGTTACCCCTAGCCGTTACCCAGACCATTTTTGTGCTCCCCACCCCTGCAAACCTGCTTTTATAAAACACAGTAGGAATGTCTGTGACCCCGACAGCTATCACTAAGTTTCTAAAAGGATACCCTCAGAATTCCTCAGAATTCTCTTTTCAGAAGCCACAATAGTTACCGAGCACAGTTGAGCAGCATCTCCCCTGCCTGTTTTACCTCAGAGCCCAAAGCCCTGTAGTCAGCAGTGATGCTGATGAACTCTGGCAGTCAGAATTGTCCAGACAGCTGAACACCAGTTGTTTCCTAGTGTTTCTTTGTGGTAACTTTAAAGTGAATCTTGGTAACCTTTGTGTGGTCTACGACTGGGGACCCAAGAGACATTGCTTTCAAGTTGCTCTGCCCAACAGTAGTGTGACCATGTGTGTCCTGGGGTATGACTGTCTCTTGTGTGTTCTTGTTACTGTCTGAAATGGCTGCATCAAGACCCGTCATTCTCAGGCTGTAGCTGATCCAGTGGTATTTTAAGAGATACTTAATTGTTCTCATTTTAAACTAGCACTTCTTTGAGTTTTTAGACATTTATTACTGCCATGGGTGTTTGTATATGAGTGTAAGCATGGTAGTGCCACAGTGAGCTTGCAGAGGTCAGAGGTTAGCTTCCCAGGGTCAGCTCCAACTTCCCATTGAGCCTTGGGGATTGAATCCAGGTCATGAAGCTTGTGCTGTTGGTGCTTTTCTCTGCAGAGCCAGCCGGCCTGTTGCACAGCCAGGCTGTCAACGCCTCTTTTTTTTATTTTAAAAGAACCTAACATCTGATTTTGATGAGTATAGCTTTACACTTCTTACTGCCCTTCTACCTGGATAGGTCTGGGCTTACAGATGTGTATCGTCAAAGTCTGGCTTATAAGTGCTAGGGCTCTGTATGCGCTATTCATGCTACTAAGTTAGCTGTGTGCCCAGCCTCAGTTTTGAGTTTTAACTGAAGTAATTGGAAAATGATAGTGTGTTTTTGGAAATACTCGGAAAAACAGCCTTCATGTCAATTAGACCACTTGGTTTTCAAACAGCTGCAGTTCTGTGGAGGTTAGTCTGAAGTACTGGTTCTGGGGTAGGGAGACAGCTCAGCTAATTAAGGGTGCTTACAGATAAGCCTGGAATTCTGAGTTCAATCCTTAGAGTCCACACAGGACAAGAAAGGACCAACTCTTGCAATTTGTCTTCTGACCTCTTCATATGTGCAGAGGCATGTGGACCATGTCATATGCATGCCCACATACAGTCTACACACGTACAGATTAATAAAATGTAATTAGAATATTAGGAATGGCTTCAGAATTCTTAACCCCAGGGGAAATGAAGCTGATCTGTAATCGGATGTCACGCGTGTTCCCGTGAATGACCTCGGCTTTGTCGTGTCCCTGCCTCTCCTCTCTCCAGGTCCTTTCTTGCTACCTTGCTACCAGGTGGGCAGCCAGCCCAGCACAGCCATGTTCCACAGTGAAGAAAATGGGTCCAAAGGAATGGATCCCTTGGTCCTTATTGATGCAATAGCCATCTGTATGGCTTATGAAGAAAAGGAACTGTGCAAAATTGGGGAGGTAGCCCTGGCTGTGATATTTGATGTGGCAAGCATCATCCTAGGCTCAAAAGAGAGGGTAAGGACGTCTGAACAGCTTGCAGGCACTTACTCTAGAAAGGTAGCCGCGTCTCATTCTTGGCTTGTTTCTCTCCAGGCGTGCCAGCTGCCCCTCTTCTCCTACATCGTGGAGCGCTTGTGTGCCTGCTGCTACGAGCAGGCCTGGTATGCAAAGCTGGGGGGCGTGGTGTCCATTAAGTTTCTCATGGAGCGGCTTCCACTCACGTGGGTTCTCCAGAACCAGCAGACCTTCCTCAAAGCTCTGCTCTTTGTTATGATGGACCTGACTGGAGAGGTAGGTCATGGGTGGCTTGGATGCTGGGTGACACTGCTTGCAAATGGCTGGTAAGCAGAGCTCTTGGTCTCAGACACTCTGCCAGCATGGAACTTTGATACTTGGATTCCCAATGGCATCTTTAGTACAGGGACAGCTCCCAACTCTCCTGTATGTTATCTCCAGGTTCCTTCCCTGTTACCTTGGTTCAGAGTGGATCTGAAGGGAATTCTGGCTTCAGGGTACTGCAGAGGTCCCCACAAGGGGGATATTGTTTTTCTTGCTTCCTAGGGTTATTTGTTTGTTTGTTTGTTTGTTTGTTTGACATGCTTTATTGGATAGGGACTTGCCACAGCATGAGTATGGAGGACAGAGGACAACTTGTGGAATTTAGTTCTCTACCATATGGATATCAAACTCGGGTGCTCAGGGCGGGCAGCAAGCTCCTTTATCCTCTGAGCCATATTGCTAGCCCAAGGCATGCCATTATTTATGAACCCATGTGCAAATCTAACTCATCTTGGTAGAATCTGGTGGGCTTGCCAGGATGTGTGGTTAATGCCAAGGTCATGTCTAGATGACCTTTATGAAGAGCAAACAGGAAGTACATACAAGGAGGTAATTTTGATCCTAAAGTGCCAAATGGACACTATACAGTGGTCTTTCTCCGTGAAGCTGGCACGGTGCCATGAGTTCCCTCCTCCCCAAGTCTATGGAGCTGTGGGTGGCATCCTCCTGCGTTCTTTCCCCCACCTCTAGGTTTCTAATGGGGCAGTCGCCATGGCGAAGACCACCCTGGAGCAGCTCCTGATGAGATGTGCAACACCTTTGAAGGATGAGGAGAGGGCTGAAGAGATTGTGCTGGCTCAGGAGAAGTCCTTCCACCACGTGACCCACGATTTGGTTCGTGAAGTCACCTCCCCAAACTCGACTGTGAGAAAGCAGGCTATGCATTCACTGCAGGTCTTGGCCCAGGTCACCGGAAAAAGTGTGACAGTAATTATGGAGCCACATAAAGAGGTAGGATTCTGACACGGCAGGGCTCTGTGTGCTTCAAATCTGAGTTACAAGTACTGTTTGGTTCATGGTTCCGTGTCAGAGGGCCGCTGCATGTACTCTTTGGAACCTTTGATGTACGCATGGCAGTGTGTGCCCACAGCTGTGGATAAGGATAGAAGAAGGCAGGTTTCCTGGGTGTGTGTCGGCGCGTGCGACTTGTGTTGTGAGGTCACTCTGCAGTGTGACCAAGTGTATCTGACCCAGTCTCTACTGCACTTCTAACGTGTGATCATGGAAGCTTAGGCCTCTGTAATGACTTCGTGTCATGGTTCTCACCTTGGCTACTGTGGAATATAAAGATGAGAGTGAGGCCTTTGCTTTCGGAGGGACATCTGACTAGTGGCACCCCTCCTTGCTTTTTTCCAGGTCCTTCAGGATATGGTCCCACCAAAGAAGCACCTGCTGCGCCACCAGCCTGCCAACGCCCAGATTGGCCTGATGGAGGGCAACACGTTCTGCACCACGCTGCAGCCTCGGCTCTTCACGATGGATCTCAATGTGGTGGAGCACAAGGTGTTCTACACAGAGGTACGCCGTGTGGGGCACGCGCGGGGCTGGCTGCCAGCCTGTGCTTGAGGTCGGGTGACCGGCAGAACAGGCCTGGCAGCTGCAGGGTAACCAGTGCGGCCTGCCACGGGCAGCACTTGTTCCTCGCTCTGGACTAGCATCTGCACGGTTTACGTGGGTTACTCTTTCTTATGGATCTGTGCCAGCTGCCTGTAACTTCACCTTCGGGAGACACAGCTCTACTGTAGTCTCCTCAGCCATGAGGCATGCATGTGGCACACGTGCACGCATTCACGAAAACACTCATACACATAGAAAAGTAAAAATAATAAAATCTTTAAAAGAAATGGTGAAGCATAAAAGCCCGTCCTAGTTTCCAAGGTGTGAGCAGGGAGAAGGAAGTATTAATGGGCACATTTTAGGTACTAACAGGCCTGTGCCAGTGTGCCCCTGCATGAATCTGCAGCTGCTGGGCTTCTGGTGGCCACTGCAAGGAGGGCAGGGCAGGAACTTAGTGCAAGCACCCAGGAATGGCGGGGGCTTCTCACACTAGTTACAGTAATCAAGTGGTCCCCACAGACACGACGAGTCAACCTGATCTAGATTATGCTCCATTGAGACTCTTTCCAAGCTGTTAATTAGAAGCAATCGCCACAAGGACTAAAGTTAGAACTAATGGTTACAAGGACCCTAAGGCTGTGGCCTGTCTGGCTGTTCACCTGTGGGGAAGCCCTAGACAAGAGGGAAGCACACTGCAGTGTGGGATCGGCAGAAAGCTCAGGGTCCCAGCGACTCAGGTGTGATGTCAGGCTTGTCCCACCCCAGTGCTTTAACTGAGTTTTGCCTGAGGAAACGGGACTCGGTTGATCGTTGCATTCCTCAGGCTTTGAGCTGAGTGTCTGCCTTAGTTATGCTATAGTGTTTGTGACAGTGATGCTGTGTATAGTATGTAGAGAAGTGAGGTGAACTAAAAGCTGCTTTTCTTTCTCCCCCAGCTGCTGAATTTGTGTGAGGCTGAGGATTCAGCTCTGACCAAGCTGCCCTGTTACAAAAGCCTCCCGTCGCTTGTACCTTTACGGATCGCAGCGTTAAGTGAGTGCATGCAGTGTGAACCAACCTGTGGGGCTTAGATGTCATGCAGAGGGGGTGGTGGGCCTTTGTCACAGTTAACCTAAAATGTCTAGTTCTATATGGTCTTTTAAAGATAGAATCGGAAGCTATATTGATTGTCAAGTTGTACCGGCATTGTTAGGCTTTAGTAGTTTGTCTTTAACAAACGGGATTTTACTGTGCAGTGAATGATGGCTCTGTGATCTTGAGTCAGATGTTCTGGTTTGAGACCTGTCATACTCACCACAAAGCCTTTTCTATCAGACTCAGTCTACCTTTTCTTCTTTTTCTTTTTTTGGCTTTTTGAAGCATAGTTTCGCTGTGTAGCCCTGGATGTCCTAGAACTCCCTCTGTAGACCAGGCTGGCCTTGAACTCAGAGATCTGAGTGCCTTGGCCTTTTGAGCACTGAGGTTAAAGGTGTGTGCTGCCAAAGCCCAGCTCTTTTGTCTTCTTGAGGCAGCTAACAGGAGGGGAGGGGTAGTGGTTTGTGATTGGTAGGAACCCTTAGAGAGGAATATTACTGAGGGGTTTCTCGGGTGAATAATAAAAACTATATGTATTTTTCTCTCCCAAGATGCTCTCGCTGCCTGCAATTACCTGCCTCAGTCCAGGGAGAAAATCATTGCTGCTCTCTTCAAAGCCCTCAATTCCACCAACAGTGAGCTACAGGAAGCCGGGGAGGCCTGCATGAGGAAGGTGAGCTCGTGAGCCTCGTGTCCTGCCCCTGGGCTCCTTAGGCCTGTCTGGGCAGCACGCGTGGAGCGCGCGTCTTAGAACACAGTAAGGCTGAGCTCCAGTTCTCCCAGCACCTCTGGGAACCTGAAGTCAATGCTCCCTTTCCCAAGGGCAAACCGACACCGGAATTGATTGATTGTCTCATTCTGTTACACTGCTGCCTGTTTCTCTGTGTGATTTAATCGTTTTTACTAGTTTCTGGAAGGTGCCACCATAGAAGTGGATCAGATTCACACGCACATGCGGCCTTTGCTGATGATGCTGGGGGATTACCGGAGCCTAACCCTGAACGTTGTCAATCGGCTGACCTCCGTGACGCGCCTCTTCCCAAATTCCTTCAACGATAAGTTTTGTGATCAGATGATGGTAAGCTAAGTGGGTTTAAACTTACTCCACAGGGTACTGGACACATGAGATGGCTGTTAGAAGTAAACAACATTCATACTGTCAAATTCAAGAGGTGGGTGGGTATGTTGGTCCACTCCTTTATTTAATCTCCCCTCTTGGGAGACAGAAACAGGTAGACTCCTGCGAGCTTGAGGCCAGGCTGGTCTACACATAGAGTTCTAGGCCAGCCAGAGCTTTCCAGTGACTGTCTCAAAAGATAAAACAAAAAGAAAATTCAAGAGGTGTAAAAGTACTGCGTTTCCTCCCCATCCCTGGGGCTCCTTCCTGAAAGCAGCCTGCGTGTCCATCCAGGTCCAGGTGTTATGTGTGTCTCACAGGACTTGTAACTGGTTTTTCAAAGGAATGCAGCATTCATTGTGTACATGGTTTGCTTATCAGCAACTGTCATTTCCTGTGCTTGCTCAGAGGCGTCTACATGGCCCTGGGCTTCCTGGCACCTCATTAGCAGATGCCCACGAGGAGCCGTCTGCCCAGCCTCTGATTAAAAGGAATCAATGCGTGTCTTGTCAGTCCGCTCCCGTGGGTCCCCTCCAGCCATGGTTGCTGCCAGAGTCCTCGGCACTCTTTTTCCTAGAGCACACTGGGTCCTTCTAGTTCCTTCTTAGGCATCCCCAGTCTCTGCTAGAGCTCCTCACCCTATCCGCCACTTCTCCTGAATAGTCTCTTCTGCACAGCATGCACCTTATGCTCCACTCTGGTTCCCGGCTGGGCCAGGAGCTTCTGACCCTGATGGAGTCTCTGTTCATCTCTCTGCTTCCACCGAAGTCTGCCAAGAGAACGGTGGTAACGAAAATAAAATGCCGGGCCTGGAACTGTGGTGCCTTGCACCTCAGTTGTTTATTAAAAACAAACCTGCTGTCTCCGGCTGAAGGAAGATCGCCTGTCACTCATTTCTTGCTGGATGATTAGACGGTTTTACTGCAACAGGGCCTCTGTGGTCCTATCAAGGACTAGGGAAATCAAGTGGCTGCAGATGTGTGCTGCAGGCAGTCTCTCTCATGAAGTGCTGTCTGAGGATGTGTTGATTTGTTTTCCTCTCTTTTCAACAGCAACATCTGCGCAAGTGGATGGAAGTGGTGGTCATCACCCACAAAGGGGGCCAGAGGAGTGACGGAAACGTGAGTGACTGGCTTGTTTCTGGGAGGGTGCCCACGCTACACAGCCCGTGTTGGCAGTTATCTGTGATGCACACCAGAAGCAGAGGCTCACGGGCAGGGTGCTTTATTGCTCCTGAAGGCTGAGCAGTCCTCTTTCTGGTTCTCTACAAGCTCCCGCTGCTCACTGTAATGTGATTTTTCCGTTAATAGCCTTTCAGAAGTGTGCAGTGTTTCCGTTGTCCTGGTCTTGTAAAGCCGCATGTCTTCTGTGCTGGTCCTTATATGGCAGCCCCCTGTCTCACAGCTTTCCTTTCCATTGCATTTCTTCACTCTGGTTGGTAATTGCTTCCTTGTACCTAACTAATTACGATTGCCAGGAAAACCAAGAAAGGTTCTGGGACTTACTAAAGCATCCCTTACATACTAGCACGGGTATTTTCTAGGAAGTCTACTTGCATCTCAGTTAGTTCATTAAAAATTAAATGACCAGGGTTGGAGCGATGGCTCAGCAGTTAAGAGCACTGACTGCTCTTTAAGAGGTCTTGAGTTCAATTCTCAGCAAGCACATGGTGGCTCACAATCATCTGTAATGGGATCCGATGCCCTCCTCTGGTGTGTCTGAAGACAGCCATGGTGTACTCACATACATAAGTAAATAAAATCTTTTAAAAAAATTAAATGACTAGCACACACAGCAAATTACAGTTTCTAGGTGAAACTAATATAACTAAGTCCCCTTAAGTATTTGATGTCTGTCCTCAGAGCCTCTTGTCTCTTTTTAAAATGCAGGCTTTTTGCTGTTTTGACTCCAAAATTGTACATGTTAATTTTTACAGAATTTTCTGTGAGTTTGATAACTGGTGGGATGTTCCATAGTGGTATCCCCACTCAGGAGCACCGCCTGGCCCGGCCTGGCTCTTGTTCTCTCACCACCTTGTTGGATGTTTTACCTCGTTCTAATTTGTATTTTTATTTGTTTGTTTATTACATCATTTGTTTTAGACATCCTGTATTCAAGGTGCTTTGTTTCTGTGTCTTGTTTCTGCTGCTTCTAAAGGGCCCACTAAGCAGATGTCAGCCAGGGTTTAAACCTCTTCACTGTTAGGCCCATTGGAAGATTTCTTACTTATATATTAAAAATGACATAAGGTCATGAGGAGAGCAGCTCAGAGAGCGCTGATGGAGCCTAGCCCCGGTGGCAGGGCAGGGTGGGGTGGCCAGCCCTCTGCTCGTGCTTCCATCTCATCTCTTAGATGCCCACACAAGCATTAAGAACATAACTAGACCTTTAAAACACACAGTTCTAGAATAAACATTTAAACAATCTCTCAAATCAGAGGGCCTGTGAGATGGTTTAGCTGGTTAAAGGCTCCGTCTCTAAGCCTGACAACCTGAATTCAGTCCCTGAATTTCAGCCCCATGGCCTTGAAAGTTGTCTTTTGACCTCCCCGGTGTTCCCTGGCATGTGCCTGCATCCAGTAAATGAATGACCAAGAACAGAAGCCAGAGTCTTAAGTGTGTAAGTGAATGGCTTCTATTAAATTAGAACAACAGTGTGAGCTTTTGTAGAGTGAACCGGAGATGTGGGTGGAGAAGGCGGGTACAGACATGTCCTCAGCGTGGGACATTCTCCTCGTGCAGTGAGCGGCCCACGTGAGCAGCATGGCAGAGCAGGCCGAGTCTGAGGCTCAGGCCGTGGGCATGGCTTTTATCATTTTCTCCCAGGGCCAGGCTACTGCTCAGCTCTTAGGCTCTTCAGTAAGGCTCCATGTTTGAATACATATTAAGTGGTTGATTGGAAGCTCCTTGGTAATTTGATTTCTCTGGGAATTGAGCTCTGGGAAGGCTCCATGTCCGGGCGACCTTCTCTTGTTGGCACTGAGCTTATACAGAACCACGTATGACACCTGTGCACATGCACGTGATGCTCATTTTACAGAGAGTACCTGACTCCATAGCATGACCTACCTCTGGGCATTCTAGTCTTCTCTGGTGTTGCTGTGATAAAACGCTCCAACCAGAAGCAGGTTGCAGAGGAAAGAGCTTATTTCAGGTCATAGGCTACAGACCATCACTGAGGGAAGTCAGGGCAGGGACTTGAAACAATAGAAGAACACTGTGTGCTGTCTCACGCCCAGACCCATGCTTAGCTAGCCATCTTATCCAGCCTAGCGATGGTGCTGCCCACAGTGGGCTAGGCCCTCCTATCAAAGCCCCTCCCAAGAGGTATGCCCACAGGATAGACAGACGTGGGCAGACTCGATTGAGACACTAGGCTGTCTCAGGTTGACAGTTCAATGCTAACTAGGGTCAGGGTTGTTGAACTAATAGCCAAGTGTTCTTTATGGGTTAGGGGCTCACATGCCTAGTGATTGAGGCTGCACCATCTGGTTCTCTCCTGACAAGCTTGGAAAGAATTTTGTCCTTACTTTAAAAACTGTTTCAGCACTTGAATTATTCGTTCTGAGAAGCTGTCTTTTTAAAGTGTGTTTGCATACAACAAAGTCTTACCATTTATCTCTCTGCACAAGAATTCTGAAACTGTGATTTTTAACATTTGACTCAGGAAAGAAACTCAGTCTACTAGACCCCATACGAGGGCTGTTGACACGCAAGGGTGGAAGGTGTGCTTTCTGCTGCAGAGTGTCTAACTACTGTGTATTTTCTGATTATCGTGCCTGTACTGTCTCCTTAACCCCAATAACCCTGCCTGTGTTTGAGATGTGGGAAGTTTCTGTCAATGACATCAATAGAAAAAGATGATTTTCCTCCCCATCCTCAGGAGAGCCTTTCAGAGTGCGGGAGGTGCTCCCTGTCTCCATTCTGTCAGTTTGAGGTGAGAGCAACCTTATCTAAGTCAGCCATGACTTGCAATGTGAAGAACATTTTTGATTTTTCCTTTTTCTTTCTTCTTTACCGTTTGGTTGCCCGTTTTTCATGCTGTGACTTTTGTTTTGGTTCAGCCTGCCATGGAAGGGGTAGAGGTGAGAACCGCAGTGCAGCTGCAGGCGGGGGTTGTTGTCGCATCTGGTTTTGCCGTGACCTCGTTAGCTGTGTTGTGATCCTGTAGTGGACGGAGTGCGGTGACTTGTGCTGTCTTGTCTGTGGCGGAGCTGTCGTAGTACCATTGCTGTGAACTGTCGGGACGCCAAGCATGTTCTTTTCTCTCAGGGCGTTTAAGCCAGTTCCTAAGTTCTTGTGTTTTCTGTGTGTCAGACTACAGTCGCTCAGTGCTAGCTAAGACTGAACTGACTCCTGTCCCAGCATTCATGACTAGTGCAAGCCTCCAGAAGCCTCCTGAGAAGAAAGTCTGCACAGGATAGCCATGCCTGCTACAAATTGGGAGTGATTGTCTGTCACACTGACTTGACAATTCCCTCAAACTAGATAGAGCCTGTTTGCCAGATACACACATAGATACAGACAGACAGACAGACAGACAGACAGACACACACACACACACACGCTTGCTCTCATGAATACCCTCACACGCTGTCTTTGAACAGCCTAGCCCAGTTCTCACTCTGTAAAATGGGGATGATAACACCTTCTGGCATGCTGACAGAAAGCAAAGGAGAACTTTTCAGTATTTCTGCTTTGGAAAAAAATGTATAGTGTAAATTGCCATGTTTTTTATACAGAACTTCAAAGAGAATATGCTCTCTTTAAGGCCTTAAATGTGAAGTGGGGCAAGGCGATATTGAGCAGTTTGCGTACCATCTCACCTGGGATCAGGCTCCTGCTGGCCAGTGTCTGTCATCCCCGTTTTACCCCCTCAAGAGCCACTGACACAGTTGACATAGTGCAGAGCGGCACCTTGGAGCTCCTCCTTCCTTGCAGCCAGCGAGAGAGGTTCCTTAACAGTAGAAGACAAACTGACCAGAGAATGGTGTACAGAGACAACCCTCGGGGCAGCCCAGGAGTCCCCATACACTCCTTAGGACCCAGCACCGCCATTTGTCAGCTCTGTCTACAGCCTGGCTGATGAATTCTTAGCACCACCCCCAGTCATTACTCACATTGGTATTTGAGCTGAGGAACTTCCTTGACTGGGGTTTGAGGACAGAAAGATTCTGTGCTCTCAGAACTTGGTATCTTAGAAGTTCACATGATGTAATGTGAGCACTATCACGTCAAGTGCTCCTGCCTCCATGAGGGCTAACATAGGTGATTGACATGACATAGGGTCAGTGTCCTGAAAATAAAGGCGTAGCAAACACACCAGGCACACTGAGCCCTGCCCCCCCGAGACAGGAACTGAAGGGCTAGGGCAGCGAGTTCCCTCAAGACAAACCAGGACTGTGATTGTAGGTCCGGTAAGTTGTGCCCTTTCCATGTCAACTCTGCTTCCGTGGCCAGCCTTGTGAATGTAGCTAGACGGTGGCAGGGTCGGTAGTGACTGCTCACCCAGTCACAGTCTCATTGACCTGTTCATGGCTTCTGGGTTTCCTTGTTAGGAAATGAAGATCTGCTCGGCAATTATAAACCTTTTCCACCTGATCCCAGCCGCTCCTCAGACGCTGGTCAAACCTTTGTTAGAGGTCGTAATGAAGACAGAGCGCGCCATGCTGATTGAGGTAGGACGAGACTGAGGCTAATTCTGATTTGCCTTCCATCTATTGCTTGAAATATTATCATTTTGTTATTTTAAAATGTGTTCATTTGACAATTTTATACACCTGTAAAGTACATTCCGATCATATGTACTATATGGACAGTTTTCATGGTTTTTTGGTTGTGTTCTGTGACCTGCTGAGTTTGACGAGGGCCACCTTCCTAAGCTTGTTAGCAGCTTCCTGTGTGAACTTGGGAATGTATCCACTGGAGCACGGGCAAGCACACCCATGGCTATGTTGCTGAAAACTATGTTTTATCTAATTAGTTTTAGTGTTACCTATTTAGTTTTTTCTTTAGTTTAATTATCTTTGTTTCTAAAAATCAATTAAATTTGTAATATGACAGTATCATACATGTATGTAAGTGCATTATGATTAATTTCACCTAGTACCTTTTCTTATCTCCCTGCTCCACTCCTGTTATTCCCCCTCATACCTACAGTCCTTTTCTGTGTGTTTCTTCTTTCTTTCTGTATTGTTCTGTGATGAACACGGGCATATAGTGATCCAGGGGCACCTGATAGGCTCACCAGTCAGTTCAGACATGAGGACAATGGCAGCCACCTCTCCCAGGGCCCATCTGTTGATAATAGTCCTGTGGAGGGATGGGGTCCCGTGAGCTACCCTCCATCAGGGCTGGCTGCTGACGGCCAGTCTTACAGGTTCTGTACAGGCAGCCTCAGCTGGCCACTGCAAGATCACCACATTGGCGCTGCCCCATCCATCTCCCCATTTCTGGCTTTTATGGCTTTTTTCCCCGTTCCTTCTCTCAGCCTTGGGGATGGGGAGCGGAGAAAATGTGCTGTTTAGGACTCACCTCTCTTATTCTCAGCACCTTGAGCAGCCTAACTCCATCTGCACCCACTGTTACTAATTATAAAGAGATTAAGGCAGAGAGTACCATCCGACTGGCGTTGGGTCAACATGGGGTCTTTTTTTAAAAAGCGAAACAAAATTGTTGCAAAGCGTATTCTTTTTCCTATGCCTGAGCGTGTGTTTCTTGGGCGCACACGTGCTACAGTGCACATGTGGAGGTAAGAGAACAACTTGCAGATCTTGCTAGGTATCTCAGGCATCCGTTCTCTGCACATAACCCCCCAAGGGCTGGGACTATGGGAGTGTTCTGCTGTGCCTGGTTCTGTTTTCTTAAGATGCTTTCTGACAGTGAGAATATTGGTATTAAGGCTTGCTTATGGTATAGTCGGAGGTGGTTCCATTCTTGCACGATGACAGTTGGGAGACCTTTGAGAAGGACGGTGGTGTGGGTTGCATCTCTGCCCCATGTTTTGTAGGCGGGCAGTCCATTCAGAGAGCCACTTATCAAGTTCCTGACGCGGCATCCCTCCCAGACAGTGGAGCTGTTCATGATGGAAGCAACACTGAACGACCCCCAGTGGAGCCGGATGTTCATGGTAGGAAGCTGTGCCACAGTGGTTGGTGCCCGCCAAGCGCTGTCAGCCAGTGCACTCGGCCTAACAAATCCACGCTCCCCCCGAGTATCCTGGCTCCTGCTTCTCAGAGGGCTGCATGTCAGGAACAGTGTGCTGTCTGAACGTGGCTGCAGAGTTACAGCTCAGGAGGTAGTTGGGAGGATTTTGGTGGTTTTAGCAGATGAATACAGGTAGGATTATTCACAAGCAAAAAATGGGGTTACCATTGGAGGACATTTTCTTGTACTATGCTTGTTTATGTGTGTGGTGTCCATGTGCCACAGTGCACACGCAGAGGTCAGAAGACAGCTTTCCATCCACTATGGGTCCCAGGAGTCGGGGTTGCTGGCCACATCGATACCACTGAGCTGACTTGGTGGCCTTGACTTACTCATGTGTGTATCTTAGGAATGAGGGAGTTTTGTCTGCATGAGTATCTGCACGCTAGAGGAGGGCCTTGGATCTTTGAGACTACAGTTATAGGTGGGAGTGAGCCACCCTTGTGGGTGCTGGGATTTGAACTCTGGACCTCTGGAAGAGCATCAGTGCTTTTGCTGCTGAGCCATCTCTCCAGCCCAGCATCTTTATTTTTTAATTTTTGAGGGGGAGCTCTCTGTAGCCCTGGCTGTCCTGGGACAGACTGCTCTCTGCCTCCTGAGTTCTGGGATTCTAGTTGAATCCACCATTCCTAACCAGCAGCAGCTTGTCCAGAGAGTTGCTGGCTGTTACGTTTTTATTTTTGTTGCTTTTGTTTGCCTTCATGAAGAAATGACCAGGAACTTTAGGAAGTGTATCTTCCCACCTTGGTGAGTTTGATCTGATCCAAGCAGCTTTCTTCATTCTTTTGCTTTCAGAGTTTCTTAAAACACAAAGATGCCAGACCTCTGAGGGATGTGTTGGCAGCAAACCCCAACAGGTTCATCACTCTGCTGCTGCCTGGTGGTGCGCAGACAGCGGTCCGCCCCGGCTCCCCCAGTACCAGCAACATGCGCCTGGACCTCCAGTTCCAGGCCATCAAGGTAACAGGCCCTCACGGGACCCAAGGCCCCTCTGCTCAGGCTGAGCTGCAGCTCCCTAATGCTCGCCTCTTTCTTACAGATCATAAGCATCATCGTTAAAAACGACGATGCCTGGCTGGCCAATCAGCACTCTCTGGTGAGCCAGTTGAGGCGTGTGTGGGTAAGCGAGACCTTTCAAGAAAGACACCGCAAAGAGAATATGGCCGCCACCAACTGGAAGGAGCCCAAGCTTCTGGCCTTCTGTCTGCTGAACTACTGCAAGTGAGTTCATTCACTTCCTCTGTCCAAAACCTAGACTGTGGGCTTACCCATCATGTGCCCACAGGTCCTGGGATATTTGTACAGAGGGTGGATGGTAACTGACGTCTTTAAAATGTGAGTCGGGTGTGAGGGAGTGATTCAGTGCTTTGCACCCTGGGGACCTGAGTTAGGGTCTCCAGAAACCCACAGGAATGTTAGGTGAGTGTGGCAGCCTGCCTGTATTTCCAGCCTTTGAGGGCAAAGATGGGGTTCCCCAGGGCAAGCTGGTTAACAGAACTGCCCCTTACCGGTGAATTCTGGGTTTGGCTGAGGGAAAGTGTCTCTGTTAGTAGAGTGGAGGAGCAGGCTGAGGCGCGTCCAGTCCGGGCCTCCCACACACGCAGGATTACGTTAGCCACATGCGTGACACACAGTGAGAAGTGGGGAAGGAACGGGAGAGGCGCAGATCTGCCTTCTGTGGACTTACAGAGTTGGCCTTACGCTAACCTCTGCCTTGTCCTGGCTCTTCAGAAGGAACTATGGCGACATAGAGCTGCTGTTCCAGCTGCTCCGAGCCTTCACGGGTCGCTTCCTGTGCAACATGACCTTCTTGAAGGAGTATATGGAAGAGGAGGTCCCCAAGAATTACAGCATTGCTCAGAAGCGGGCGCTCTTTTTCCGATTCGTAGAGTTTAATGACCCCAACTTTGGAGATGAACTGAAAGCAAAGGTGAGTCCTGTTGGTACCAGGGGGTGACAGGTGCTGGGTCCATTTCCTAATGAGCCCCATCTCTCCAGATGCTTACGTAGTAGGCCCAGCGGTCGGAATGGAGGAGAGAAAGCAGGCTGAGGTCGGCACTCTCTCCCTGAGGTTTCTAGCTGCTCTGGCAGTTGCTATTTGGCTGGAGATCAGGATGAGCAGTTGCTCTCTTGGTCAGGTCTTACCTGGGTGGTTCAGGCCTTGTGCTTCTGCCTTACCTGCCAACCCCCAAACAATGTTTGTTTGTTTGTTTGTTTGTTTGTTTTGCACAGCTCTATTCTGCTCATGTGCTCTTTCCCCAGGCTCTGCAGCACATCTTGAATCCTGCTTTCTTGCACAGCTTTGAGAAGGGGGAAGGAGAGCAGCTCCTAGGACCTCCTAACCCTGAAGGAGACAACCCAGAGAGCATCACCAGTGTGTTTATAACCAAGGTGGTGTCCCCAGGAGCACTTCTTGTGTGGCGAGCCCTTTCAGATGGGTTAATGTGTTTGCTTGTGGTAGGGGTTTGTGGGAATAATATTTTCCTTGGGGCTCCCCCAACCCGTGTGTGTCTCTCAGAGGACAACTTGAGGGAGCTTTCTCCTTCTATCATGTAGTTTATGGCAATTGAACCCAGAGTGTGAGCCTTGGCAGCAGGTGTCTTTATCCACTGAGTCATCTCCTCGGTCCCCAAAAGCATATTTGTAAGGGTTATTTTTAAGGATCAGACTTACATGATCATAATAAAAATCCAGAGTGAGTTGCTTCTTCCTGTCAGGTCCTGGACCCTGAGAAACAGGCTGACATGCTGGACTCCCTGCGGATCTACCTCCTGCAGTACGCCACGCTGCTGGTGGAGCATGCCCCCCACCACATACACGACAACAACAAGAACCGCAATAGCAAGCTGCGCCGTCTGATGACCTTCGCGTGGCCCTGCCTGCTCTCCAAAGCTTGTGTGGACCCTGCCTGCAAATACAGTGGACACCTGCTGTTGGCTCACATCATTGCCAAGTTCGCCATCCATAAGAAAATCGTCCTCCAGGTGCCTCCCAGGGCTCCCTCCTGGGTTCCCATCCAGGCCTCCGAGGGTGCTCCTTGCTCTCGGACAGCCTTATCCACTCCTTCCCATCCTCCCTCCAAGCCGCTAGACACTAGGCTCATTCCTGCTTCCAAGTCGTAAGAAAGAAGCGCTCTTAGGCCCTACTGATGAGTAGTCAGAACTGTAGAGAAATGATTGAGGATGACAGAGACTCAGGAGGACAGTCAGGGAGCTCACGAGCTAGGCTCTGACTCGAGCCCAAGCTGTCCCTGAACTTGCAGTGATCCCTCTACTTCAGTCCCTGAATGGAAGCCAGTAATTTTGGTTTGAGAGAAGAAAGTGCCATGGTGGTAGGATGGTCTGCTGAGCATCGCCAATGTGTTTATAACTGAGGTAGCATCCTTGTTAGTGTGTTTATCACACTGAAAGTAAAGTCCCTGTTAGTGTGTGTTTTTTAACACGGAAAACCCGAGAGGGTGTTACAAACTCGGTGGTGTGCACACTCCCCTGTGGGGATTACTTCTCCTTGGTGTGCACACTCCCCTGTGGGGATTACTTCTCCTTGGTGTGCACACTCCCCTGTGGGGATTACTTCTCCTTGGTGTGCACACTCCCCTGTGGGCTCCTCCCGAGTTGTTGCTCTGCCCCGTGCTCCATTACAGCCCTGGTCTCGTTCCCTTCGCAGTGCATTTGGCTTTCTAGTTCTCGTGAGTTGTTTATCTCACTCTGTTGTTTCTGTGTGTGTGTTGTGGAGAGGGAGAGGGAGAGGGAGATGTCTGTTGGGTGCTCACATGCCACAGCACAGGTGCCAGAGGGAGTTGATCCCGTATCTTTATGTGGTTCTAGGGGTTAAGCCCAGGTTGGCAGGCTTGTGTGCTGCCTTGATTGCTCCATCATCTTTAGGGCTTCTAATTCTGATCTTCCTGTGAAACAGCTTTAAAAAATTAATAAATGGTTTGGTCTGCATGTTGTATGTGTGTATAATGTGTGTGGTGTATGTGTACACATGTACAAATGTATGCATACATGCTATGTGTGCAGTGTACACAGGGAACAGAAGAGGGCATCAGATTCCCCTGAAACTGGCATTTCTCTTCTAGGTTTTCCACAGTCTTCTCAAGGCTCACGCGATGGAAGCCCGAGCGATTGTGAGACAGGCAATGGCCATTTTGACCCCAGCGGTGCCAGCCCGCATGGAGGACGGACACCAGATGCTGACACACTGGACGAGGAAGATCATTGTGGAGGAGGGCCACACGGTCCCACAGCTGGTGCACATCCTTCACCTCATAGTGCAGCACTTCAAGGTATGCAGAGCAACAGCAGCGGTGTGTGGTGAGGCCGCGGGCGCTGGCTTCCAGACCTACTCTTCTATAACGGGGGCGGCCACTCGCCTTTTAGCAAAAGCTAATGTGATGTTGGTCCCTGTGTCTGCAGGTGTACTACCCAGTGCGACACCACTTGGTACAGCACATGGTCAGTGCCATGCAGAGGCTGGGCTTCACACCCAGTGTCACCATTGAGCAGAGGAGGCTGGCTGTGGACCTCTCCGAGGTTGTCATCAAGTGGGAACTGCAGAGGATCAAGGACCAGCAAGTAGGACTGTCAGCCTTTGCTGTCATCTCTCATTGGGCTCCTTACATTTCTCCTGGGAATCACTCAATAAAATCTGCTGTGTCTGTGTGTTTTTCAAGCCGGATTCTGACATGGACCCAAATTCTGGTGGAGAGGGCGTCAACTCGGTGTCCATTAAGAGAGGCCTGTCTGTAGACTCCGCGCAGGAGGTGAAACGCTTCAGGGCGGCCACTGGAGCCATCAGTGCAGTAAGGACTCGGGTTTCCTTGTGTATTCCTGCTCTCTACTGGGGCTCTGCATAAAGTCCATGCATTTTGAGTGTTCTTGGGCCAGCTGCTCCAGAGGCAGCTGGGAACTGAGAATGACTCGAGGGCCCAGCACCCACTAGAGGTCTTTGCATTTTTTGCCATTCCTCATCACTGGCTTAGTACCCCCGGGATCTGTTAGTTATTTACAGAAAGAGCCAGAAGAGGAAGCTGGGGTGTTCTGACTCTGCCAGCAAGGAGCTGAGAATCTGGCCTGGCGATGGGGTGCCTGCTTAGAATCTAGCAGTCAGAAGTTAGGGTCAGCTCAGCCGTAGAGCACCTTCCTAGAATCCCGCAGTGAAGGGGCTGGAGGTGAGGCTGACAGAGTACTCACCCAGCATGTACTGGGTCTGGTTCATAGCAAAAGAAAGACGAGAAATAAACAAAAACCACAAAGGTTGAGAACGTGTGTCCACTTCTTGGTTTTTGAAAAGACAACTCGCCCGTCTTCTGCTGAGCAGCCTCCTGGAGAGTCTTGGGCACTGGCTCTTCACTTGTGGTTAGGATGGCGACCCTGGGAGCCTTGAGCTCTGTTCTTGGCTGGCATCGGGGCTTGTGGGCACTGGCTTGGCTGACACCACTTGAAGATTCTTGTCCAGCTCTTGCCGGCTTGCCTGTTTAGATGTCCCCACAGGTGCCCAGGACATCAAGTGGAAACCTAGACACATCTCTCCTTTTCCATTCCCTTCTCCCCCCGTTTCTGCAGCTCCCTCCCCATCCCTAAGGCTGCTTCCGTGCCTGTCCCTGGATAAGTGCCTCTCACAGAGCAGAGTCCCAAAGCCTGCCTTTCCTGCCTTAAATCAGAGGAGGCGAGGTGAAGGCTGCCGGCCCGTTTGAAGTTAGCGGTGCAGTCAGACTGCCTTGCTGTCCTGCCAGAGCCCTGCTGGTGGCTCCCATCTCCTTTCCCTGTCCCCTACCCAGGCCTTCCACGTAGTGCAGAAGCTCCAGGCCTGCACCCAGCCTCCTGGCTCTTCCATTCCCTTGCCACCGGCTTCTCGGACACTCCCATCCTTCCTGCCACGTTCCCTCTTTGTCACATGAGCTGTCATTCCTCACTGCTAGTTTGTGTATTAAGTCATGTGCCTCTGCCAGCTCTGTGTACTTCACAAGACAGGGATCCCCTGTCCCTGGAGTCCTTCATGCCCATAACCTGGGTGGGGCCAGCACTTGTCATCTCTCAGGTCAGGATGAGTCTTCATGGGAGATGCTTGCTGTGGCTTCCTTCCCACTTTCAAGGACGATCCTTTTCTAGGTGTTCGGGAGGAGCCAGTCCCTGCCGGGAGCTGACTCTCTCCTTGCCAAGCCCATTGACAAGCAGCACACGGACACCGTGGTGAACTTCCTCATTCGAGTGGCCTGCCAGGTATGAGAATGCAGAACAGACCTGCCTAGTGACCCTGCAGCACGGTGACTGACTGGGCCTGAGAGCAGGTCTCCTACCTTATGCCAGATGGTTCTGGTATTGTGCCTGGCTTATGTTTCTGGAACTTGCTCTGTGGCTCCGCTGGCCTCTAGTTTCCAGTCCTGTTTGAACCTTCTGAGTGCTGGCATTACAGGTGTGTGCCACCACACTTGGCTGCCTGTGTCTTTTTATTGATAGGCTTGTTTGCCCCCTAGTTTGTCCTCTCTGTGTTAATGAAATAGTGGCATCTATGTAATATGTCACATAGAAGTCACAGGACAACTTGTAGGAATCTCTTACCATCACATGGGAGGGAGCTCAGGTTGTCAGGCTTGGCAGCACGTCCCCTCACTGGTGGCCCAGCATGTCTTGATAATGTGCACATTGTAGTATAGTATTGTTTCCTGTCTGTGTCAGGTTGAGATGGTGTACCGCTCTTGGCGTTGAGTTGACCAGCCTGCAGGGATCTGTGGAACTCACATTTACTTGTAACAGGGCTTATAGCTTGAGCTTACTTATCATAGTAATATTTATGTTCTCAGAGTTGCTGGGAATCTGTCTCTGAAACCTGTCATTTTTGTTTTCTAAAACCCATTTAAATGAATTTTTTCTTAAAAAAAAAAAAAAAAAATTTGGAGGGGGTGCTGTAGAGATGGCTCAACAGTTAAGAACACTGTCTACACCATGGAACCTGGGTTGGCTTCTCAGCTCCTAAATTGTGACTTACACCACCTGTAGCTCTAGTACCAGAGAATTCAACCCCTCCCCCCTCCTCCAGCCTTTGCGGGTACCAGGCACATAGATGGACAAACGTGTCCAGACACATTAAATAAAAATAAAGCTCAGAAAAAATTCATTTTTCTTTTTAATTTGGGGTGAATTCTTCAGTCCTCAAAGCTGTCAAACAAAATACAGTGTTCTGTGAAATCTGAAGATTGCTAAGACTTACAGAGACCCCTCTGAGCTGCCGAATCCGCAGATCCCTTGTTTCCTTGCAGTGCATGGGGGTCTGGCATGGGGATCTTTGTGCAGGGATCCCTCTCTGGGAAGCAGACACCTGCTGCAGGGGAGTGTGTAGGTGCAGAGACCCAGAGGGGGAAGGAAGGCTGGGCACGGGGAGGGTACAGGGGAGGCAGAGCGCTGGGACGCTGCACAGTGTGGGGACGTTTGGGAAGCCGCACCCCTGCTCTTCTGGACCTGTAAGCTGGCGTTCTTGCAGGTGAACGACAACACCAACACAGCGGGGTCTCCCGGGGAGGTGCTCTCTCGCCGCTGTGTGAATCTTCTCAAGACTGCTCTCCGGCCAGATATGTGGTGCAAGTCCGAGCTCAAACTGCAGTGGTTTGACAAGCTGCTGATGACTGTGGTAGGTGGGCGGGGCTGTTGGTTGGTGCCGTCACGTGGCTCTGGGGTGGACATAGAAGCGTGCATCTCTTCTGGGCCAGAGTCTCAAATCCAAGCTCCGCATGTCTGTGCCCACTCTGTGGCCTCTGCCACTCTGTCAGAAGGCTTGCTGAAGTTGACTTGGACTTGGAGTTCAGTCAGGCCAGAGAGCTTAGACTAGGTCACCTGTGCCTTTCCTAGCTCAAATGCATTTCTTTCTTCCACTGACCTCCCTGGCTTGGTCTAAGCTGTTGATGTAATTACTCTTCACAATGAGTTAGGATTTGTAAAGCATTCTTTTCAATGGGCTAGTTACTAAGCCCTGCAGAGGATTGGGGCAAGTAGGTGATGTGTGGTTGTGCCATTCCTGGTTGTTTCTGTGTGTTGTTTACCTGAAAACCTTTGTCCTTGGGGTTCTGGTGGCAGTAAAAGCCTGGTCTCTTGT
Organism: Uromys caudimaculatus; assembly: GCA_028551405.1. Lineage (NCBI taxonomy): Eukaryota > Metazoa > Chordata > Mammalia > Rodentia > Muridae > Uromys > Uromys caudimaculatus. The sequence goes on along the minus strand of CM052721.1, from coordinate 7,693,012 downwards.
CACTGTTCTTCCAGGTTCCCTCTGCCTGGTTGTTTATGGAGTTTGAAAGCTTTTACTATTGGCCTTCAAAAAGCATGGTGTTGATCCCTGCTGTTTGAGACCCCACACACGCATACACAAACACACGTGGGGGGGGCGTTCACTACTCAAGGAGCCTAAAGAGGCCTCCTCCATCTTCAAGAGATGTATATTCTTCAGTATGGAGACTTGTCTTTGCTCTGCCATTGAGTTTTGGGAGTGACAATATATGCATAAAAAACTATCAGCACAAGGTAGAAAGAAGTTTAAAATGACAGGGAACTCAAGCTGGAGATGAGCACTTTAACAAAGTCCTCATATTCTGTTTAAATTTTAATACTACTAAAGAAAAGCTACTTGAAAATATAATGGAGAAGGAACATAAATAATTCATAGAGGCCTATGAAAATCTATTCTCTCTGTCCGAGCATTACCAAAACAGCAATGTCCCTAATTATACCAATGAGAAAAAAAAAAACAAAGGGAGCTTCATGCGCTACCACACACAAGGCTCTTTTCTTAATGAGCTTTTTTCAGTCTTTCTCTCCTTACCCTGATATTCACAGAAGAATCTAAAACCTGCTGCTGCTTGCATATTTTCATTGTTCAGATAATTTCGTTAATCCTGAGATTTGCAGGAGAAAAACCAATTGCATCATTTTGGACCAAATTTGAAGCACGGCTTATTAAATAGTAAATACTAACCAAGAGATGGGCTTTGGTTATTACAATAGACCACATGTTGCAGGTCTTTTATGGACAAAAAGTCATAGGCAAAGACTTAATTAATCCATTGTCAGAGGTTTAACAGGCTGCGGGTGGAGAGAAGGGGAGCTGTGGGAGGGGAGCTCATGGTGCAAACAAAAGGCTTGATTTTTTTTCTATTTTTGCTGGTTGTCCCTTTCTCATTGTCCTTTCGAAAAAGTGACTAGTTTTCCTGTCAGGTGGCTAGCGGTTACAGCTTACCTCATGTACACCATTGCTGCCATGTGTAACTGCTGGGACCTGACCTCACTCCAGTATATATATAATGTGTGTAAACCATAGGAACTAAAGTTTCTAGAAGCCGTGTCTATGCTTCTGACAAACATTTTTATTTGTAACGATATCATCATCTGGTACATTGATTAAATGATGCAAATTGAAAAACATTTCTCTTGGTATGGATTTTTGTATTTTAAGTAAGTAGACCAAGAAAGGCATTCTGCATTATAATACCTTTCCATTTTGTCCAAATTTTAGTGATTTAAGTGCTATTTAAGATTGGTTACTAAAGTCTTAATGGCCTTTTAAAGAGGTTAGCTTGGTCTTACAAAAGGTGTGCTGTGCATGGTGGCCATGTGATCGGACAGCTCTACTGCATTCCAAATAGCTGATGGCATCTGCTTTCAGAGCTCTCTGGCTTTGCGTCTCTGCTTCCTTTACCTGAGTGTGGCCTCTTTGCCCTTCCCAGGAGCAGCCCAACCAGGTGAACTATGGGAATATCTGCACAGGGTTGGAAGTACTGAACTTCTTGCTGACTGTGCTGCAGTCTCCGGCCATCCTCAGTAGCTTCAAGCCCCTGCAGCGTGGCATCGCAGCCTGCATGACCTGCGGGAACACCAAGGTGCTGCGAGCTGTGCACAGCCTCCTCTCCCGCCTGATGGGCATTTTCCCTACAGAGCCAAGTACGTGACCTCACCCTCCCGCCTGCTTGAGAGTGCTCAGCCTGCAGTCGTTAGTTACGCTGTTCCCCCGCCCCCAACCTTATTTCTTTGATTTTAAGACAGGGTCTCAATTTGTAACTCAGGCTAGTTCTGAACTCTCAGACATCTGCCTACCTATGGCTCCTGAGTGCTGGGATTAAAGACATGCACCACCATAACCAACCTCGCTTTTAAAATGTTATTTGACGTGAAAACTTAATGGTACTGCATTGTCTTGTGTCTGTTCTGAAATTCATATTCTTTATCTGCTGGATGACTTTTCCTTTCAAGTATTTATTTAGAGGAAGTTAGTTTACAGCACCATAACAAACAACGTGAAATTGTTCATGTTCTCATTAAGTGTACTT